>JAADVF010001004.1:0-10223 GCA_023334555.1 Elongisporangium undulatum
CGACCACGTAGTCGCGGTGGCCGGCCAGCGTGACCGGGTGGAAGCCCTCGTACGGGTCCACGGAGAAGATGCGCGCCGAGAGATCCTCGGAGCCCGTGACGAAGAACTTGGAGTCGTTGGACCACTCGATAGAGATCACGTCGCCGTAGTGACCGCCCACGGTGCGGTGCAATACGAAGGGCGCGAACTCGCGGCGCAGACCGGGGGTCTTCCAGATCTGCACGTTCTTGCCGTGCGAGACCGCGATGAACTTGTCGTCCGGACTGAAGGTCAGCGCACGCACGCGCTTCTTGAAGTTGAATCGGTAAAGCACCACGCCCTTGCGCAGGTTCACGAGCAGGCAGCGGCCGTCCTCGTCCACGGCGATCAGCAGGCGCGCGTCGTGCGAGACGGCCATGCGCTCCACGTTCTTGCGGCCTTCAAAGGCGAACGTCGTGGACGTGTGACTGTTGCGCAACACAAAAGTCAAATGACAATGCAATGGGTTAGATACAAATGCAGCAGTATGGATGGATGGATCATTGCATTGCAACGCACTTGATGAGATCGAAGCGCGTGATGCGGTTGCCCACGGGACTCAGGAGGCTGTTGCCATCGGGCGTGAACAGCAGATTGCCCTGCGAATACACACTGCCGCACAGGTGGCGGAACTACACAGTACAGGCACACACAATCAGTCCATCAGATTCAACAGCAGCAGCAGCCAGCAGCCAGAGAGAGCGAGCGACGCACTTCGTAGGCGAACTTCATGGCGCTTGTGTCGCTTTACGGAGCTCTTGCAGTGCGCTTTTTGACTGGGTGCGGGACCAGCAAGCTTTTCCACCAATGACATATCTGCCACATCTTCATTTCAGCCAATGATATTCCGATATTCCCTATTGGCCGTCCAGAGTCATAAAACCACTGGGATTGGGAACGGACGTCCAGGCCAATGGCATCGGCAGCGGCAGCAGGAGCTGCGACCAGTGCGACGGCGGGCAGCACCGTGCGCCACAAGTTCGTGCAGCTGCTGCAGAACTACCGCGAGCCCGTGACGGACGCAGAAGTGCGCGAATACTTCCAGGGCGAGTATGAGAAGCTGCCCGGCGTGATCAATGCGCTCATGAGCGAGGTACCCAGGAGGAGTGGAGCTAGCTGCTGGTTATTGGGGATGCTCATATACGTGGGATGAATGGCTGTAGGGCAAGATCAAGATCTACCAGAAGGGCAATGTGCTGTCCTACGGCATCATTGGCGCGGAGGAGGCCGAGCGCATCCGAGGACTCACGTACGTCACGTGCATAGGCAGCGCATGACTCCGGCCGGTCGTTCTAACGGACCTGTATTGTATTATGCAGTCTGGAACAGCGCCTGGTGCTGCAGGAGATCGAGCGCGCGGGCAACAAGGGCATCTGGACGCGCGATATCAAGTCGCACACCAACATCCCGCAGCAGATCGTGACCAAGACGCTGCGGTTACTCGAGACCCGGCGGCTCGTCAAGTCGGTCAAGTCCATCAGCAGCAAGAACAAGAAGCTGTACATGCTTTTCGACCTCGTGCCGTCCACGGAGATCACGGGCGGGCCCTGGTACAACGAGCAGGAGTTTGACCACGTATTTATTGACACGCTGAGCACGTTCGTCTACGAAGTCATCAAGGCATCCGTACGTTGGGCTTGGGCTCTTGGAGCTGTCCTGATAGCATTGGATCACACTGATGTGCTGGTTTGAGCAGGGCATGAGTACGTTGAACGCCATCACAGACAAGGTGCACTCGTCCGGCATCTCCAAGGTCGCGCTTGGTCCGGAGGAGATCCGCTCGATCATCCAGACGCTCATGTACGACGGCCGCGTGGAGGAAGTCCGTGCTGTGCGACTCACGCCTGGAGTACGTTGTCATCTCTCCATCTCTGCTGCTTGAATGACCAGGAAGGTAACTGACTGGTGACTTTAGGGCAATCACGAGACCAAGTACAAGGTCTCACAGGACATTTCGACTTTCAACTTCCTCTCGGAGACCCCGTGCGGCATCTGTCCGGTGCGTGTTTAGCGCCAGCCCACATAGGCTTGTGGATGGTACAATGGACTTACGATCTGAGTGTTGCTGCTGCTGTAGGTGTTTAGTCAGTGCCAGGAGGGCAACATCATCTCGCCTCGGTCGTGTCTGTACATGACCAAGTGGCTGGATCTGAAGGACCTGGAGTTCTAGAGTTCCCCAGTCAGCAGCCCACAGCCCAGAGTGAGAGAAACAATAGTTGTATCAAACCCAATAAAGACGATTGTATATCCTCGCATTCTCCATCTCTCACGATGCCCTCTTGTGACCTCAAACCCGCTCGTGTTCGCGCTTCACGTATCGCGATGCAATCCAGCGTAAATCCTGGCCACGAATCGAATTCAATGGGCGCCAGCGCTTCAAAGTACGGTTGCCGAATTTGATTGTAAATCCAGACCCGATCCTGTCTCGTATCGACAATTACGCCTTCAAGTGTGCCAGCGCGAATGAACTTGGTCACCTTGGCTGCAAGTCTTCCATCCGGTCGGTCGATGACATCAGTTCAATCACAACCGATGGCTCGTACGGAAGATATGCTTTGTTTTTGTCTTCGTCCGACAAACGAGCCCACGTGCGCTCATTGACGTAGGAGATATCCAGAATGAACTGGCATTAATGCCCGCGAGCCCGACTGGATGATGGCTGGTTGAAGGAGTAGCCTCCTTTATCATAGCTGACGTTTCCTTCGGTATGCCGTCGCTCCCACAAACAAGCTTGCGCAACAGCTTCTCCTTCTCCGAACCTTGCGACGTCGCCATCTCTTTCACAACAAGAAACGGGAAATCATACTCGAGCAGAAACCGCGTTTCGACCACCTCATTCAACTCTGGTGGGGGCACAACTCGGTATTTCCCTGGGATTGCCGGAACTTGCGCCCCGTTTGGTAGGACAATCGGCGGATCCATCGGAGGGACAGTTCTCTTGCCCTCGGCGTTCTCTCTACAGCTTGGTTGTTCTCTGACTGTGAAGTATTCCTTAACCAAATTACTATCACTCCCAATGAGTGGGCAACCAGTTCACTCTCGGCAAGTTGCCGACTGGTCAAGAACTGTTTAATTTTCGGTAATGAGCCTCACCACCGCAAACCACCATCACTTGGCTGCTCAACACCGTCGGATGCAGGGTTCCCTTTGCAAGCACGAAATTCAAAGATCAATCGAAAGACCTCGAGTGGGAACCAATAATGGGTTCGTATCAAACTATCCCCGCATTTCCATCTCCACCATTCTCACAATCTTGGCATCTCAAGCATCTACAGAACAACGTGCTGTAGCTGGACCAAGGAAGTCCACGCTGCGAAACTCATGATTTCAATTAATTGGAAGAGATCAAGGGCCTCTATAGGCAGCACTTCCTCTCTCTCACAGGCGTTTGGCTTCTAGTTGCTGTGGCTGGAGGCTCACAGCTGCGTGGCCACTCACCAAATTCTGGCAAATTTGTTCAGGCCAAAAAAGGTGAGCACCTGTAGGAGGCCGACCAAAGCCTGGGACATGAGACGCGCCTTCTCGCCGCGGGTGGTGACGCTGTCGAGTACGATCCAGAACGGACCGATAACGACGACAACACACAAAGCAAACGCTGTGACCAGAATCGCCGTGTGGTACGAATGTCTTAGTTGAGGCTCTGGTGCGAGTGCGGTCGGTGGGCGCACTTGAAACACACACAAAGCAGGCTTTAGCAGAGACCTCGCGCTCAAGTCATTGGCACGGCAAATCACCGTCATTGAGCAGGTGGTTCATCTCATGGACCATGGCGTAGAAGGACCCAGCAGCAGCCCGCTCCCACGCTGCCTGGTCCTGTGCCTTGCGCAGCTTGGCTTTTTGCAGCGCCTTTTCGGCTTCAAGCACTGCGACTGGAGCATGTTCGCATGGACTCAGCAAGGATGGTAGCCCTATTTAATGCAATGATTGGAGTAAATCAATACATAGAACATGAGTCAATGCCTTCCCGTACCTTCAGCTAGGAGACTCGCGAGCGCACGTGTCATTGCCACGATGTATGCAGTCTTTCGTTTGGCCAGTTCTCCTAGGTCGCTCGACAGCGTCAGATCCAGGGTCTCCTGGGCAAGAAGAAAGGCCTGAGCATGAAAAGCCAGGTCCGGCTCATCTCGAACTGCTCTGATCGTCGCTTCTAAACACAAGAGAAGGCCATGGTTGCGGCTCGCCACTTCAAAGCAGACAGGACAATGCCCGGCACTTACTTTCGAGCGCGTAAGCCACGCTGGTGTCCAAAGCAGAAGCTTTCGCTAGTTTGAACGCTCGCTCGCGGTTCTCAGACGCCACGCTCTTGGGCGTTCGCGCGCTGGGCTGCCGGTTTGTTGGCGAAAGCTTGGTCGCTGCTTCACGCAGTCGCGAGCCGCCGACGCGTCGGACGAGAGCGTTCGTGGACTCGGTCTTGTTCTCCATCGGTGCCAAACGGAGAATGGCCAGGCAGGCTGCAGCCAGATCCTTGGGAACTCCATCGCCGCACTTGGACCATGCGTGTGCACTTTCTCAGATGTCTGTGGAGCCAAACCAGAGCATGTGCCCCTCCAGTTGGATCTGTACCGGTACAAATACCGATATGCCCGAACCAGATGACCATCACTCCCAATGCGCGGGCGACCGGGTAGTCATTCCGTCAGGGGATATTTCCGAAACGGCGCGAGCTATTTCGGCTCGGGAGAGGGCCCAGTCGCCGGCGGCCCATTGAAGCGCGCGGGGAGGCGGCCGAAGCGGCTCGAGGGCCAAGATGAACAGGTACAAGGTGACCAAGCAGCTGGGCGATGGCACCTACGGCTCCGTGCTCAAGGCCGTGAACCGCCAGTCCGGCGAAGTGGTATGTCCTCTCGGCTCTGCGTTGAAGATGTGCTGTCTTGAGACCCAATGGCTTTCTCTCTCTGTGGGGCACCAGGTGGCTGTGAAACGCATGAAGAAGAAGTTCTACTCGTGGGAGGAGTGCATGCAGCTGCGTGAAGTCAACGTGAGTGGTTTGTTCTCTCTGTAACTGCTGCTGCTAGTGATCTGATGAGGATTCGTGTGGATGAATGCAGTCGCTCAAGAAACTGAATCATCCCAACATCATCAAGCTGAAAGAAGTGATTCGAGAGAACGACGAGCTGTACTTTGTCTTCGAGTACATGGAGTACAACCTCTACGAGACCATGAAGAAGCGCGATCGACATTTCCCAGAGTCCAAGATCCGGAATCTGATGTAGGTTCCAATCCATTATGTGGACTGACGTACATAAATCTGAGATTGATGTGGTTGTGTGATGATCTTTCAGGTATCAAATGCTGCAAGGACTGGCATTCATGCACAAGCACAGCTTCTTCCATCGAGATATCAAGCCTGAGAACATGTTGGTCAAGGGCGATATTGTAAAAGTTGCCGATTTTGGACTCGCACGCGAGATTCGATCACGTCCACCGTTCACGGATTACGTTTCCACACGTTGGTACCGTGCTCCGGAGGTTCTGCTGCGCTCCACGACGTACAACTCTCCGATTGATGCGTGGGCCATGGGCTGCATCATGGCCGAAATGTTTACATTGCGGCCTTTGTTTCCTGGAAGTAGCGAAGGCGACCAACTGTACAAGATCTGCTCAGTATTGGGCACTCCGACCCACAGCACGTGGCCCGAAGGCATGAAACTTGCAGCCCAGATGAACTACCGCTTCCCGCAATTTGTACCGACCTCATTATCCCAGTTAATTCCGCATGCAAGTCCCGAAGCCATTCAGTTGATGACGGACCTTCTCAAGTATGACCCGAACCAGCGGCCAACTTCGAGTCAGGCGCTGCAGTACCCGTTTTTCCAGGTGAATGTCAACGTGAATGTGCCGCTGACTGTTTCGACTCCAAACAGACAGCCTCATGAGCAGAGAGCCGAGGCATACTCTCCGTTGGATAAAGGCGATTCGTTTACGCCGCCTCAGAAATCGTCAGGTCAGATGTCGTCGTCATCCTCATCCTCAAACGGTGGCGCAGGGAATTATTATGGCCAAAGCAAGAACCAGCAACTCACAGACAGCAGCAGCTACGGAAGTTTGCGCCAGAGCGGGTCTACCGGAAGCTACCCTGCTGCTCCAAGTTACGGCGCTGCTCGAGTACAACCACGCAACGCGATGGTCGCCGCTGGCAGCAGTTTACTGGGCGGTGGCACTCCCCAGAATAGTGGTGGGCGAGGGCTGGACAGCGAAGGACTCGCAAGCGACGCTCAAGGAAACAGGTACACTCGACAAGCACGATACGCACCAGGAATGGCATACGCAGGTGACAGCGAAGGGTCCAAGTACGCAGATGGCAAGCGAGCATACGCCGGTGGCGCATCCAACACTATTCCTGCGAGCACAACGCGAGCACCGAATATCCCGACCGGGATCGGCGTCACTGGAGGCTTGGGCGGCTACAGTCGCCATAACTTCTGAGTCCCATGCAAAGAATCGCAGCTCGTGGAATATGCGAGAAGAGACAGCCGCCACAGCTTCGTTAGTATCCAGGATAGTAGCGTGCAGCATGAACGGCCTTCACTATCGCTCTTGGTCCCCTCGCACACTATTTATACTGCATATACTCCATCCTCAGCTGCCTCGGCTTGCATTGCCTGCGTCACTGAGCTTGCTGATCACGCAGGCACAAGGCAGAGGAACACAATGAAAGGCGCGTCGTGGGGTCATCTAATGGCTGTTTTGTTCCTGTATATTCATTCACTGCGGATGGATCGACTGGCTGGTTACTGCATGCCGGCGTTGGCCTGGGCCATGATATCCTTCTCGACCTGCGCCATCTTGACGCCCAGCGCGCTGTAGGCCTGCATATACTTGCCCGAGCAGCGGTCGATGCAGCTCATCTCGCCCACGTTGAGCTGGCCGTCAGTGTACTTGAACTTGCACTTCTGGAAGCACGTGCGCGAGAGGCGCTCGAACAGGTCGGCGTACGACTGCATCTCGATCTTGGCCATCATGAGCTGGTTGGCCTGCGCCGGCTGCGGGGTTGGGGCCGCCGCCGCGCCGCCGCCCATGAGTCCGCCAAAGTTCATCTTGCTTGTGTCGGGGCTTTGTTTTGTACCTGCGCCAGCCAAAGAATCCGACCACAGCGCATGCGCGATTGTGGCATATAACGGGTACGTTTCACTTATCATTTGAAATGTTACAAACCGGTTGAAGCCACATTGGGCCAACAAATGCGCGTGGAGACGGACGAGGAGCTCATCGCGGCAGACGAAGAGCTCACGAGCCTCGCGCCGCTAAAGAAGGCTATGGGCAGCGACCAGCAGCTGCAGCATCTGAACGTATCGGTGAGCTGCTGTAATGTGATTTGCGGTCTCTCTGGCTGCCGTGCTGCTGTTAACCTGTGTGACTGCGAGCAGTTCAATCGCCTGACCGAGTTAAATGGGCTGCAGCACGTACGCATATGCATGGCTGAGCTCTTCCCATCAACTGGCATATATGCATGGCTGACTGGCAGTCGTGGTGATGACGATGTGTCTAGGCCCTGGCGCTGCGCAATCTGAACCTCATGCACAATGAGCTCACGTGCATCCGAGAGGTCGCGTCGCTTACCAAGCTGCGGCTGCTACGCTGCGGCTACAACCAAATCTCGGACCTGCGTTGGCTTTCAGCTCTGGCTGAGCTGCGAGAGCTCTGGGTGCAGCACAACCAGATCGAGATGCCGCAGCTGGAGCATCTGCGGCCGCTCACGCAGCTTCGCGTGCTCGTGCTGCATCCGAATCCGTGCACGCAGGACAAATGGACCTATCGGTGCGTGGCCAAGTGAACTCGCCATGTCTACTAAGGTTCACGATGTTGCTGTTGTTTCAGAGCTCGCGTCGTGCGCATGTTGCCGTGGCTGGAGTCACTGGACGCAGTCATGATCGACCAATCGCTTCGCGATCAAGCAGCACAAGAGGAGACAGATGATCGAGCCGTCTCCGCAGCCACAGATATCGCTGAGGAAGTGCTGGCCATGCACACAGAGCCTTCAGTTGCAGAGGTGGTGGTTGCTCCACCTGCCCGCTCCAAGAAATCAAAGAAGCAGGTGGGTCGTACTGGTATGTATTTGGCCTCGAGCGTCGGCTTACTGTTCATTGTGTGGTTCCTTCAGAGTGCCGAGGACTTCTTTCGGGACTTTCCAGTGCAGGAATACATTCCAGTCGAGTCTGATAGCTCCCAGACGACCCAGCATCAAGCCAACAACAACAGCAACAACGATGATCCCACTGTTATCGCTGGATCGGACCTAGAAGCGTCAACAACCAATGAACACCGCAGTCCAAAGGACGGAAACGAAGTCCCAGAGCTGTGTCCAGTCACTGAGACTGATACTACGAGTGAAAACGATAACGAAGAGGACGAGCAAGCCAAAGAATCGCCACCGCCCCAGCTCTCTGCAATCGCCAGTGCTGTGCTGTCGCTGCCCGTCTTTGGATCTGACAGCATCCTCAAGAAGAAAGCGCCGTCAGTTCCAATCCTTCGCAAGAAACCGGCGCCTGCCAAGCTGGCTCCTCCAGCCACAGTTTCAGTGGAGTCCATACAGCAGCAGGAATGGCTGCTGCCGTATCCCAACAGCAGTGCCAACGCCATTCAGATCCGCTCGGATGGATCGGCCATCGCCAAATGGCCAAGCGGGAGCGTTGCCGTGAGCATTGACCGCGAGGGCGATGGCTTCCGGATCTATGCAGCTCACAAGGACGGCCCTGTGGCATTGAGCTTCGACAGCCATGGCGTCGGCTTTCTGAACTATTACCCGAGCGGCCGCACGATGCTATCGACCACGTCGGCAGGAGATGGCTTGTACTTTTCCAACGACGGCTACTCCATCGTGCGGCAATGGGATGCGCAGCGCTGCATTCGAGACGAGAGTTTCCAGCCCATTGACTCGCTCGGTGAAGAAGCCGACGGTTCCCTGTTGTGCAAAATGAACGACTCCCTGGTAGTTCGCGTTCAGCTGCAGCCGTCAGCCAGCGATGATGATCCGTCCACTGGCTCAGGCTCGAACCCGCTGCTTGTGAGTGTGTATTTCGCCCCAATCAGCGACATTCGACACGTGTTTGTCAACGCTGTGAACCGAAGCGCCGAGGCGAGTGCGGGAGTCCACAATGACGCATGCGATTCAGTCTTTGGCGGCGTGAAATCCTTGCGTGCGAAGGCAGCGAAGAAAGAACCAGCTGCTGTCGCCTCCCACAGCGAGATCCTTAGTGGCATCCGAGCAGCCGTGGCCAATCTTTAGTACTTTCGTGGCAGGCTATGCCCTGACTGTTCAAGCAATCTCCTTTAAAACTACAGCTTTTGAGTTCGAGCGGCTTTCGACTGCCTCCAAGTTCACGATGCTTGGTCAGTTGCGACTGCGTTCAGATTGTTCCGCCGCTGAAGCATCGGCACACGATCCAAAAGGCTCTTGTGGAGCTCCACAGGACATGAGCTCTGATTTCGAAGCTTTCCTACAGTTGTCTTGGCTCGTGTGGTTAGCTTAACAACGAGATGCTCAGCCAAGCAACGGACACGGAGCAACTGGAGTGCACACAGTGATTTCAGATGAATCAAATCCGCTGACTTGGTGAAGAAGAAGCCGTCGATACGCAGGGCGTCTCCAGCTGGCTGAAGCGCGCGCGGATGTAGATAGACGGCACGCTCTTGAGCGTGTAGCGGCAGAGCCGACCGAGGCCCCATTTGCCTCCTCTACTTGAGCTTGACAAGCTCGTTGAGGTGAATTGCCCGAGCACAGATATTGTCGCTTGGACGATTCCAGCTACTTGAGCCAAGATCGCAAAGGCACCACGTGCTACAATGATCTCTGTACCAAGAGACGCCAGAAGCAGACCCAGAGCGAGAACGACGGCAGCCAGGAGCAGGAACAGGATGCTTCAGCGACAACCCCAGATTCAAGAGCCGTATCGTCACAGCATTAGCCGATGCAGCGTAACACTTAATCTGGAGGCAGGGGTCCTCTCATACTTTGATTCAAACGATCCCTCCCTTTGATCTTCACCAATACGAAACGAACGGAATCGGCCTCCTGACGCATGGATCGAATAAGCCCGCGCATGTATTTACTTTCGAACTGCCTTTCGCGATTCATCACTCCCACTGGGTCTTTCTCACTGATGGAACGCTGTCGTGCGCTTGCCCTGGACCGTGCCGTGGTCAGACCGTGATCAAGTCGTCGCCTCCGCTAACAGCGCGTCCAACTGGTCGCGTGTCTTCTGCAG
>JAADVF010001005.1:0-10218 GCA_023334555.1 Elongisporangium undulatum
CGTCGCTTCAAGTTCGCCAACCTGGTGCGCAACCCGATCAACCAGTCCCGCCAGTACGACGACCTGTTCGCCAAGGACGAGAACAAGGCCGTGCGTCGCTAGAGATATCACTCTGTTTTATAATGAATGTACACCTATGATACCACAACACACATGAGCTTTGAGTATAAATAATTGTCATATAAGCTGGCTAGCGCATATTTATAGTGTTTATGGATTAGAAAACCTCTGCGAAGCCGTAGCCACAAAAACAAACAGCTATGGCTACTTTTTGCCCTTCTTCTTGCCTCCTCCCTTCTTGCCTCCCTTCTTGTTGGCCTCGGCTGCCTTCTTCTTCTCCTCCTTCAGCACCAAATGCGCTCGATACGCCACTTGAATGATACGAGCGGCTGTGTTCTGCGCCTTGAGCTCCTCCTTACGCAGCGCCTCTAGCTCCAACAGCCGCTTGCGTTCTTCCTCTTTTTGCTGGATAGCGACCATTTCGTCCTGCCAGCGTCGCTGGAAGATCTCGAGCCTCTGTAAGTTGATGGCTTTCTGTTGCTGTAAAGCTTGCAGCTGCTGCTGCTTGGCTTGCGTATCCTGCTGGTACTTAGCTGTCCACTCAGTGAGCTCGGTCTGCAGCTGCTCTTGTCGGTCTTTTAGGAAGCTGGTCGTCTCTTCATGAACGCGATTCTCTGTGTTGCACTTGGACTTCAGCTCTTTGATATTGTCCTCCTGCTCTTCGATCAGCTGGCGATACAACCGTGCCGTGCTGGCGCGCTTGGCCTTGGCCTCGTTGCGCGCATACCGCGTATCGATTTGCGTCTTTGTCTTGACCGCCAGAAGCTGCTCTTTGAGCTGCAAAATCGTATTACGGTGCTCCACGACCTCCTTTTGGTGCTCGGTCTTCTCGCGCACGAGATCGGACGTCAGGCGCTTGACCTCCTCGGCTGCTTCTTTCTCCTTCTTGAGGATGTCGTGAGACTTTTCCTGCGTGCTTTTGCCGTCCGCAACGAACGCCAGCAGCGTCTCGAAAGTGCCATGCTTGCGGATCTCATGCAGCGTTTGGGTCAAGAGCTCCAGAAGGCTCTCGCGCTCCTGCTGGATCTTGAACAGATTGCCCGCAAAGTTGGGGTTCTCCTTGAGGTTCCGGCACAGGCTCTTGGTGGACTCGCGCAGCAGGCGACTCACGTCCTGGATCTCACGCTGGTTCTCCTTGAACTTGGACTTGTTGGCCAGGCCCTTGAGGATCGTGCGCTGTGCGATGAGCTTCTCGTACTTGGCCTCGAGTTGGCGCTGTTCCTGGATGATACGCGAGATCTCCTCGCCCACGATCTGCGAGAGCTCCTCCCGGTGCTGCAGGATGTCGGGCGTGATGCTGCCCAGGAAGCTCAGCTTCTCCAAGGACTCCTCCAGCACGCCGCATGCACGTAGACTCTCGATAGGCGTGAGCTTGAACATGATAGCGATTGGGAAGCGATGCCCAAGCGACGCCAGCTGCTCGCTTTATAACGGCCGGATGACACCAGTCTAGTATGCACTATCAATTATTGGGGGTCATTTATACCAGGTAAAGTATCAACTGAAACCCATGTTGAAGCTGGTTACAGTGTCCGGGATTCATTCTGAAAGGTTTGTTTACATTAAATCATCACCACACAACAGACTCAATTCTTCTTGCTCTTGTCGTTCGAGTTGCGGATGACGGCCTCCATCTCGTCCCACTTCTCGCTGCTCACGGCACCAAACATGTTGAACTCGCCGGCGTTCGAGACTGTCTCGCCGCCATCAAAGCGGATGATCTCGCCGTTCATCCAGCTGGCGTAGTCGCTCGTGAGGTACGAGGCCAGATTGGCCAGCTCGTCGACCTCGCCGAAGCGACCGAGCGGGTTGTTCTTGCGCATTACCTCCTCAAACGCGCCCGTGGGGTCCAGGCGGTCGAACGCGCCCTTGGTCTTGATTGGACCAGGCGCGATGCCCACGAAGCGGATGCCGTACTTGCCCCACTCTACCGCCAGCGACTTGATCATGGCCTATCATCACGAGCAGAAGAACTCGAGAGGTGAGAGAGAGCACGCTTCCATGAAAATGCGCATCTTTGCAGCACGTACGCTGACGCCAGCCTTGGCAGCCGCCGACGGGACGACGTAGCCGGATCCGGTCTCGGCGTACGTGGTCGTGATGTTGAGGAAGACGCCGCCGTTGTCGGCACGGATCATGCGCTTGCCCGCGTCCAGCGTCACATTGGCCGTGCCCTTGAGCACGATGTCCACGATGGTACCGAAGCCCTTGGAGCTCAAGCGTTCAAAGGGCGAGATGAAGTTGCCAGCGCTAGACACGGTAACAAGTCAGTGCAGGCAAGTTCCCATGCCACAACAAGCGAGAGCACGCTCAACGTACGCGTTGTTCACGACGATCGTGGGCACGCCCGCGAGCTCGTCGAGCTCATCCAGTGCGGCCTTGACCTGGTCAGCGTCGCGCACGTCGCCCTGCAGCGCGATGACCGAGTTGCCCGTGATAGCCTCAATGTCGCTGGCTGCTTGCTCCACGACCGCCTTCTTGCGGCTCATGATCGCTACCGTGGCACCGAGATCCGAGAGCTTGGTGGCGATACCCTTGCCCAGGCCGGTGCCACCGCCCGTCACGAGCGCGATCTTGCCCTTGAAGCTGCCGGGCGGCAGCATGGTCGACAGCACAGGCGAAGAGCGCGCCGTGCTGAAGAGGCGGCGCTGCATGGCGACGGCGGAGGAAGAGAGGCGGCGAGAGCTCAGAGCCATGGCCGGCGGATTCGGTTGTGGATAGATACAGTAAACACGGCGGAAGCGCGCGCGTGCCTCTCGTCGGATTCTCACGTCCTCCAACTGCAACATACCGATTGAGGTACCGGTATGTTGAGGTATTGATCATCATTCGTTGTGGGTTTTATACAGGGCCGGCCCACGGGTCTGAACCATTTTTAGGAGTGGAACAGTGGAGGGGTACCCTGTACCATGGATGTAACCGGCAAGGGGGTTTCGGGTTACGCACTGTATCTTCAGCGGGTTACACATGATTGTGCAAGTTCCAGGAGCTCTCTAATAAGCGCAGAGCCGCCATGGACGCTGCCGCTGCTGCTGCTGGGGATCTCGCCACGGTACGAAGCACACTTGCGCTTGCATGCATGGCTCAGCGGTACTGGGAGGGCGGCTGTCATCTCGACATGGTGCTAACACGGTATCTACTTCTGCAGGCCGCGGTGGTGGTCGAGCCGCCGCTGGACGAGCAGGCGTCTGCCGCGGAAGCTTTCGCATCTCCTGTGGACACCTCTGCTGCTGCTGCTGAGCTTCTTGATGTAGAGCCGGACAAGGTCGGTGCCTGTGCTTGTATTACTGTCGCCGCGTCGTTGCGCAGAGACTGGAGCTGCGCTGGACTCAAATGGGCCCGCTGTTGTAGACGAAGGCTACTGTAACCCCCAAGAAAGATACCAGCGCAAGCTCATGGAAACCAGTGCAAGTGACGCCCTGGAAGCTCTCCGGCCCACTCTCTGGTCGCCTCAAGAGTCACTGGATGCAGGACAACTCGGATATGGTCGAGACCAGCAGCAACGAGGGCAGTCCTACGTCCTTCGAGAGCGACGCCATGGCGCCGGATCTCTTTGCGGCCATCGTTGACGATATGTTCTTCGACGTGTTCTCAGACTACACCAGCAACGGCCACCAGCTCATGATCGGCGGCGAGACGGACGAAAGCCAGCCCGTGGACCAGCCAGTCAATGTGAACGAGTTCGTGGACTCGCACGGCAAGACGCTACTGCACCAGGCCTGTCGCTACGGACGCTATCACGTGGTCAAATGTCTGTTGTTCCACGGCGCTAATGTTTGGGCCCAATGCAAACTGGGCCGCACGCCGTTTCATGACGCAGTGTCTTCTGGCAAGCGGGAAGGCATCGTGGAAGTACTGGGGCTTCTCTACAAGCACGACCCGTCGGGCATCACCTTGGTCGACCGCAATGGCACGCATGTGCTTCACTTGGCTGCGATCCACGGCCGCCTGGATGTGCTCAAATGGTGCTCCACGCTGGAGTCCGGGTCGCCGACTGACTCGGCCACTGAGAACACGCGCACGGTGATTCCAATGGCGATCACGTCTTTTAGCGGACGCAACGTGCTGCATTACGCAGCGTACAACGGCAGGCTGCCTGTGATACAGTGGCTGCTCAGTGATGACAACGAGAAGAAGGACGAGCTCTCGATCTCTTCGCTGGATGTGAATGGCTACTCGATCCTGCACTACGCGTCCATGGGCGGCCACTTGAATATCTGCCAGTGGCTGGTGTTCCATGCGTCCTCCCGGAACGAACTCAACATCAAAGCCAAGACCAGCGGAGGCCAGACTGTGGCCGATCTCGCCAAGCTGTCGGAGATCAAGAACTTCCTGTCTCAGATCGCCCAGCCGCCGCCAGCACCGTGCAATCTGCGCTGCGTGGGCGCAGACGACTGTTCGATCGGCATTTCATGGAAGATCGACCCACCTTTGAACCCTTTGCTTCTTGAAGTGTTGGCACCCAAGTGGGTTGAGCTCGAATATTGCAAGAAACCGACAGGATTGGCGCGTGCCAGTGGCATTTTCACCATGTTGATGACGATGCCGTCGTCCACAGGTGCGCCTTCGATCTTCAAGTGGGAGCAGGTCGGGGCGCTCATCGACCCGCGCGCGACGGAGTACTGGATCTGTGGGCTGGAAAAGGAGACCGAGTATCTGATTCGGATGCGAGCGATGAATCGCAATGGGTACGGCGCGTACTCCCTGATTACGATGTCGGGCGATTTTGCGACGACAAATGGGTCCAGCAATACGTTCGAGGTGTCGCCAGGCGTCGACTACCACTATCTGGATGCAGCATTCATCGGCACACTGCACTTTGAGCTGCTCGAAGCGCGTCACTTGAGAGTATCTCCATGTAAACGAACAACATCGAGGAAAGAAGCAGCCGATCAAGGACGATTCTATGGTGTTCTGTCTCTGCAGACTCCGTGGATCTCGTCGCCTTCCAATCGACGACGCAATCAAAACACTGGAGGGGCTGAGGAAAGCAAGTGCTTGTACAGAATTCGCTCTGAATTTGCGCGTGTTCAAGAAGAAATGGTTCGTGCTGGCAGTCTGCATGCTTTCCGCCATCCATGCTTCAAGCTACAGACGATTCTTCGGGTTCCTGAAGCTTCGCAATCCATGCTCACAGTGGAGATCCACCACGATACGCTACGAGAGGACTCGTGCATCGGTGTGGCGACAGTTCCGCTGATGGAATTTGTCCGTGGGCTCCCTGCTAAGATGCGATGGCTTCCGCTGGAATACAATACAACGAATGACGAGGATGGAGAAGAAATGCTGGGCGAAATTCTGATTCGAACGCTGTTTCTGGCAGATGGGATCAGTGAAATTCCTCATCCGACTCAGCTGGATGTGTATTGCTCCACTGCTGAAGAGCTGCTTACTGACAGTGACGGCAGTGGCAGTGAAGAATCGAGTCCCACTAACAAAGGCAGCCCCCAGTCTGCGTTCTCATCCCCACCGAACTCTTTACCCTCCGTAGCAACCACGCAATTTGATCGCATGGGGTTTCGAATTTATGATCCACGAGAGAAACCTCGTATCGGCTCGAGCTCTCCTGTATCGCTCCTACAGTCACGACGAACGTTCAGCTACTTCAGAGATCACTACGAGTGCATGGCGGCACAGCAAGACAGAAACTGGCTTCGTTTCCACAGGCGTTGGCACTCTTCAGATGTCGATACTTCAGAGCCAATTGGTTTGTTCAAGACCGATCTTTCGGAACACTTGGCATCAAACTGTATGGCCAACTGCGAGCAGCATACTGCTACGTGTCCCTATGAGCAACGTGGTAGCAACCGACTGCGTCGACTCGCTTGGTACGGCATCCCGCCGTCTTCACGCCCAGCTCTGTACATGCGAATGAGCGGAGCTCTGCGAAAACAATACGCCCACCCGAATGGCTATTTCCAGAAAACGTTAAAGCAAGCCATGGCCCTTAAAGAACAGAACGACATGGACAACGACACCCAGGCACCACCAAGAAGCAGCAACAAGTTCGAAACCGCAAGACGGCAGATCCAAGTCGATCTGCAGCGCACATTTGCTGGAAACCAATGCTGGATCAACACTATTGATGGCCAACTGGCGTTGGAGCGAGTGCTACTTACGTATGCGGTGCATAATGAATCGGTCGGGTACTGCCAGTCCATGACCTTCATCGTCGGGCGACTACTTTGCCTGTTCCACTTCTACCAGCAAGACCAGATGGCTTCTGAAGAGCAAGTCTTCTGGCTTCTCGCGACCTTCTGCGAAGAGTTTTTCCCATCGTATTACACGCACGGAATGAGCGGACTTCAGATCGACGGACAGATTCTCGAGGCGCTCATGCGCAGACGATTGCCAAAGGTGTTTCGTCATTTCGAGCTGCTACAGACACCACACATCGGCCTGTTACTTGTCACTCAGTGGCTTCTGCCGATCTGCTGCGCGGTCTTTCCAAGTGAGACCAGCTTTCGCGTTCTGGATGCCATCATTTACGAAGGGCCCAACGTGGTGTTTGCCATTATGATTGCGCTGTTGCGGATATCCCAGACCGAGCTGCTGGCGGAGACCAAGGACTACATGCAGCTGTTCCGCTTTCTCAAGGAGCGCGACATGCGGCTGTACGATGCAGCACTGCTCATGGAGATCGCGTTCGACGAGCACGTTTTGCTCGAGAGCACGATCGATCCGCTTCGATCAGAGCTCACAGCCCAGTCAGACACCAAAGAGGCCACTTCAAAGGCATAATGTAGTGTAGCTAATTGTATAATCGACTAGTGTATTTTATATCAAACCCCTCGTGCTTATCAATTCATGTTTTCATGCAAGACGCGCCACGGTTGCAGCCTCGATCGCGGCTTGCACAGAGCTGTCAAGCTGCTTCAGACTAGGATCAAGTGTCGTCGCTTCTTCATTTTGCGCGCGCTTGCGGTCGATCGCCTTCAGCAGCTTCTTCATGATGTGAACTGTCTCGCTTGGGTTAGAGATCCAGACAGTGGTGGCGGCATCTCGAGATCGAGTATCGTTACCTTCAGGTGACGCAAGTGAGTCACAGTGCAACACTAATGATTCTGATATATCATATTCAACGTACCCGTTCGCGTGAATCGGTCACCAACATGGAGGCATTCCATGCCCTGGATGTTTCTCTGTACAGTAGTATCAACGCAATAGAAAGGTGGTATCGTCAGTACGCCGCTACGTTCGCAACACAACTGCCAGCCACAGAGACACGTACGAGTTGCTCGCCCTGCAGTTCCTTGGGGAGGAAGCGGAAAACATACTTCTGCAGCGCCTGGATGCCGATAGCCTTGTTGCCGACATCGATCCACACATCATTGCCACCGTTAAAGGCGCAGAAGGGCACAGCGCAGCCCTTGAGTTCACGCTGCGCGGTCAGACAGATTTCTTCCAGGTTCTCGTACATGAACCGCTTGGACGACGTGTTGATGATGCCAACGCCTCGTTCCTTGCGCAGGATCGACACGGGCATGTGCAGCATCTCTGCGGTCTCTCGCAGCACACGCTCGCCCTTATCCAGCATCGCGGTGATGTCTTCTTCACGCCAGCGCTCGCCTCTACTGTCCTTCCACAACGCGCCGTCGATCTCCCGCAGCGAGATCTTGTGCGTGGCCTCGTCTGTGTAGGTCTCCAGCAAATAGTTACACTCGCCGCCCATGACCAGGAACCGTGCGCGCTCCTCCACGCTCAGCGTCTCAAGGCCGTCCAGAATACCGCGCAAGCGCTGTTCGTACCGCTCCGGATGGCCTGGGTACCCAGCTGCCGTCACGAGCGAGACCACGATCCCGCGCTTGAGCAGCGACACGATGATCGAGGTCATGCTGGAGGTGGACGTGATGCTGCCGCCGTCCTCGTAGATCGTGTCGTCGGCATCGAAGGTCACGAGCTTCAGATGGCCCGCAATCGCGTGGATCGTGGCCAGGTTGAGGATGTGGCGCACCTCCTTGAATGTCGGCGGCACGTGCTTGCGTGACAGGAAGTGCGTGCGCGCATCGTACTATAGGTCAACAGGCCCCATCAGTCAGTCTCCACAGCAGAGGCAGCAGCAGTCGTGGGCAGTGAGGCAACAGTACCTCCTTGACGGCGCGCGTGAGGTCCATCGGCAGGAAGATGGTCTTGATATTGGGCAGGTACTTCTTGAGCCGACTGTTGCCATGCGGGTCGGCCACATGCTCCGCGATCATGTCCTGCATGACCCGGAAGACCTCGAGGATGGACAGATGCAGGCCGGCCGACTCGTCCACGGGCGCCATGATCCACTCGCGCATGAGCTCGATCATTGGGTCCTGCTCCTTCAGCATGTCGTCTTCTTCTGCTGCGCTGTCTTGTGCTTGTTCGGGCGCAATTGCGCAAATGAGTGAATGCGGGCGCCTGCGGAAAGGACGTCACTCACTCCCCCGCGTGAGTGCCATCCATCGATCACTGCATGCGAATCAGTGGCTCGTCTATGTGTCCACACTTGCATTCACTCTGTCAAAGACCCGCCCCCCACGAGATGGGTACACTGCCAATTTCTGGTTCCAACTCGCGTGAACCTTGTGTCGCAGAGGAATAGACTGAACATGCGCAAGAGTGTTTGCAGGACTAAGAGCTGCAGTGATGACCCCACATATTCTCCGATGAGCCGATGCCCAATGTTACTCAAATCTACACTTCTCTTATACCAAAAGTGCTTGACGAAGAGCGATCACTCAAATTGCTGCTGAAAACGGATGCAATATATCAAATGAAAATATCTTTTGGTCACATGGTCTTACGAACGAAGAATTCCCCCTACGTCTTTTCCAACCTATCGAACCTTATTAGGGACTTGGATCAAACCAAACTTATTGACCGTGTTAATGATGACGATTGCTCACAATTCTTTCAATTCGGTCGTCTGGCATTTCCCCGGTCATCTCATTCGTAACAAAAAAAACTACTTTTTCAAATGATGTTCATCTCATCAGTGAACGCAAGACAGGAATTACCGATTACTTCGCGATTTGCGCGCTGAAAACAATGCTCTGATTCTCTTGAGCACAGCCTTCTCCTATCGCCTCAAATGATTCTCAATTCCGTAAAGAGCTTATGACATAGTTGTTGCTAAAGACCTGTGAATCAGTAGGCCATAAACTCCTACATTATTCTATCTTTGGCATGTCCTCATTCGATCAATCAGGATTACACAACCCGGCGATATACAAAACATGCTTTAACTTCAACGGGTAGAAAATGAAAACACAATGGCCAGTGGACAAAGCTGTGCTCAGAAGTTCTGGTTCGGTCTCGTTCGCTTGAGGTATATAAGCAGCTAAGCAATCGTATTTTTGAGTGAAAATAGAATTTCAACAAGAGTTCAATGTCCATATCGCGACTCAAAATCAAATCCTTGCCTGTTCACCCTAGTTTTTTATGTGGGCTCAAACAAAACATGTTCAAACAGGTTCTGGCTGTTCTACGATTGTAGCAGGACGCGTCGTGAAATATGACAGCATAGTATCGGTAGTGACAAAGAGTCTGGTTTGTAGACCTCTGCGGTTTGAATGGAAAATGCAAGCTGTTCGACGGACAGCAGCGAATTAAGCTCGATGAGTGATAATTTGAGCAGCGTAGCGTACGCAGTTCAGCTGCGATTGATGTCATACCTTTCTACAGAAGGACATACACCAGCTAGAATGAACAGTACATATCGTCTGTTCCCACTTGAATTCAACTAGCTCGCGCATATCTTTGGTATTCGTATTTGTCAGTTTGTTTTCATCCCAGCTCTTAGTGCGGTTCAGTAAAGAGCTCATAACGGAAGCAGGGACGAAAGGATTCCACTCGCTGGGTTCAATCAGTTGAGTACTGCTCCTAGAACATAAAGCAATCATAAACACCACCAAAAAAACACAAATGAAATGAAGAAGCAAAACTGACGGCATATGTGCCATCCATGGTTCTATTGATAAGTTGGTAAATACGAAGACAAGCATAACCGCTTGGTAATTGAACAGATAGAGATTCACAGGCGCGTCGCCAAGAGTGCCGATCGATACACAGAAGAGACCAGCAGGATGAACGTCAGTCATCACATGGTCAACCCTTCATGCATCTTCAGACACCACCACAAACGATCGCGAGCTTGATCTTTCTCTAGCGACGCACGGCCTTGTTCTCGTC
>JAADVF010001006.1:0-10201 GCA_023334555.1 Elongisporangium undulatum
CAAGTAGCGTGGGTGAGCTTGAGGTCGTCGATTTTGTTTGGGGAGTGCTGGTGTGGAAGTCATAAGCCGCCGCAGTGGTTTCCAAAGCGTCTCTTTGCGTCCCTTTCCTGAAACCTACGTAATATTACGCGTTTACCATCATTTCGTGCAATATTACACCAGTACCATCACTCCTTGGTACTCTCCTATAAATGATAAACTTTAATACGTGATAATTGATCGCTCCGAATTGCTCCACGGTGATAATTATATGTGGGAGGGCAGATTGTACTAGTTATTTTCCTTACCGGCTTTTTTTAGCTATAAAGAACCCACGTTTAACAGACCAAACCGTTTAGCCAATCACAGGAAGACATTTTTTTGTTTCAGCAGACCCCTGTAAGTTTCGGAATTCCATGCCTAAAATCCATCTTCACCATACGGCATTTGTAATTACGACGGCCGAAAATGAAGGAATAATAACTAGGCAATTTACCATAATCTATTTTGGATTTGAATGCCTAAAGGGAGGTGATTTTTGACTGTCACAGGACGTAAGCCACTCCAGCATAAACAGAGTTCGTTTACGATCCAGGCCAAATGGACATTTTCGACCACGTTACATCAAGCCAAGACATGGACTTCACTATTAAGCAATGGTACGGCAGCGTAGTAGGACTTGCCCATAGGTTTGCTCACAAACGTATTGGTAAGAGATTGCGCGCAAACAATTCTAGTCTTGAATCTTGCAGAGGTCCATCAGACGCGAACAGAAGAAAGATAGACCTAAGTGTTGTACAATGGCGCTCGGCTCCGCCACCGAGAATAGCACCATGCGGAAAGATGGTCAAGTATGTTTCTAAAGTATAAGAGGCAATCAATATAAAATAATGTTATCTGTGGGTAGATTATTGAGCTCCGATCTCAAGAAATCTCAATATCAACAATGCTTTTCGTTTGAAAGCCTGCCTGTAAAGTCGCTAAGAATAAGGAGTGCTAGAAATTTGTGTCTCATCCACATAAAAAACTGTTCCGAAATCGCCACAGGTCGGCCATCCGCGTAAGGACTCGCCAAGGCCTGCTCATTCCTGACCTTTGGAGGCATTTTGGCCGCCGGGTACGCCAAAGAATGGCTTATCTCGGTGTTGATGGGTGTTATAATGCCGGAAAGGCTGCAGTCTTCTTTGAATACATCCCGGCGAAGACTCTCAACCGCAAGGGCGAGAGGACAAATAGGTCGAATGCGGAGGCCAAGAGAAACAGTCCAAGGATAGTGAAATAATTTTACACGAATGCACAGATTGTGAAACTTGATGACCTCTTTTACGAACGTATACGGTTACATCCGAGAGTGGGAACCAACAAAGACAAAATTGTGTCACATTGTTTGATTTACGTCAGATCAGCCTATGCTCCGTTCGTTAAAAAACGCTATAGCAAAAAAGCACTTGCTTACGTTGGCTTTTATGACTAATTCACTATTTTACATTGGCCATCGGTAATGAGCAGATCACAGTATCTCGTTGTGCCCGAATAGAAGAAGTATCTCTAATGCTGGGTGCTCAATGATGATTACTCTCTTCGGTAGATATACATGAGCATATCCGATGTACGCGCATGGATATGTTAAAAACGCTGCCAAAACCTCGACAACGATTATGTACAAGACTACCATGGCTGCGCATGGTGCGAGCACGAGCGCATCATACTGCCCAGTACTTACGTTAAATTTAATCACGACGCTGGCAGTTGTCACGTGGGTGGGCAGCTGTTCAGCAAACGGGTTCTGCCAAATAGATGTCCCTGTCCGGATAGTGTACCCAACTGAATTATGTGAGGTTTTCGAGCAGTTCTAGAATTCTCGGGAAAATAAAGTACCGTGCCAATTAGAATACCATCTGGTCATTCAACCACGCAGACCACTCGACCCATAGCACTCCACTTTCGTTCTCACAACCCACACAACACAAGAACACCATCGACTAAACGATCGCGATCAGCAGACCACGTTTAAAGTGGGACATCCCCCATTTCCCACTTTGGGCTTCAAAGCGACCGTGGGGGAGGATGAAAAGTGGGAAATGTGACTTGTATAGGAAAATGTATGGAAATGCAGGGTGGGTCTTCTACCCATCACTGAGAGCTTGGCGAAGTCTCTGCCACTGCTTGCAGTGCATTACGCCTTCGAGCGAGATGTCTGTGAGCGAGGATCTCTTGTCATCCTTCTCACACGCTATGATTGAAAAGTCGGACTCCACAGTCGATGTGTTGGCGAAGACTGACGCCAACCCACCACAAAAGAGGGCAAGCGTAGGAAATCGAGTCGCAGCGTCACCAATTCGCCACATCGCGTCGAAAGACGCCAGTCGATGATCGAAAGCGGAAATGGCTGCTCGAAAAGTCTCCACAGTGTGAAAGCGGTTCATGAGTTCCGTAAACTCCTCTCCGATCTAAAAAACGACCGCACTTCCATGATGGTTCTCTTGCTGAGGGCGACAGCGCTCAACAATGGCATGGAACATGGCCATCAGGGTTGTGACCAAGTCTTTCGGTGTGAATGAAAGGATTGCAGGCTGGTCGGGAATAAGCGAGTTGATGTTGTGGCAAGACACGACCGCCAGACGAGCGACGGCGGCAACCATGACTGTCCTCGGTGAGCAGCTTTAGCTAATCACAGACACCAAAACGTCCCAAGTTCTTTCAGTTGAGTCTTTGCAATAGAGAGCAGAATGGCGAACTTGCCACACTTTGCGTTGGTACTGGAGCACAATGCGTCGACTTCTGATATTGGCAGCTGGCCACGAGCGCCAGTAATTTTGCAAAGCCTCGCCACAAGTCCCACAAAGCGATCGTGCTGCTGGTTGACCATTGTCAAAAGTCCCTGGAGCGAGACGAACACAGCGTTGGCCTCCTTTGCCACTGCTCGAAGGGCAATGAGGAAGATCCACCACACAGCATATGGATCGCACGGTGGCTTGGTGACTTTGAGATGCTTGCGAACTTGATCTCCATGTCTGCAGAGCCAGTCGGCGACCCCGAACATCGACAGACAACGCGTGTTGGCGACTTTTGACACTCTGTGCCCATTTCCGTGATCAAGTTGAATTGTCGACGTAGATAGCCGATCAATCCGTGCAGTTTGGTTAGATATGTCTCGTTCAAGGCTTGCTCTAAGATCTTTTGCATTAGAAGGTCGAGTTGGTGGAGACCACACCATATCCGCGCGTGTGTGTGAGTCCTTCAATCTGATTTTGATGGAAATAGAGTTTGCCCATGATCTCGTGAACAATTGAACCCCAGACCCTGAAGTGGAGAGACGTCTCGCTGTCGTACGCCGCTTTGATTGTATCAATGCACGGGATCGACGGCATGTTGAATAAGGCTTCTTTATCGGTGTGGCTGAGAATTGTGATGTACTGACCCCATTTGTGAGGATGCTGAGAGCAATGTTGTTTTTCATAAAGATCCGTTTATAAGCTCGTGAAAAATTTGGGTATTTTTAGGTGAACTCAAAAAGTGGGAAATGTGGGAAAATGTAGCCACTCTTCCACTTTAAATGTGGTCTGCCGATCAGCACAATGCCATCTCGCAGCATGCCCAAGTCCATGATCGAGAAGCGGGAGGTCATCGACTGGATCGAGGCCAATTGTCCCCAGACTCCGACCCGCGCTGCCAACTACTTCAAGAACACGAGAGGATGGGTCGTTTCCCCCGGCCAGGTTCGCTGCCGGTGGAAACAGCGCGAAGAGATCCGTCAAGCGATCCCCACCCAGCTCCGTCTCAGTGGCGGTGGCGCAATACCCCAACTCGACGCGATCGAGGACACGCTGTTCGCCCTCATCATCTAGCGACGCGTGTTGAAGTTAAAGGTGTCTCGCGAGTGGATCCAGGCGAAAGCGCGCGAGCTCGCCCACGCAGAGGGGCACGAGAACTTTGTTGCTTCCGACAAGCGGCTGAGTTCTTTCATGAAGCGCTACGACCTCTCGCTTCGGCGCACAACCAATCTGACCGTTCTATCCAACGAGGAGCTCGTCTCAAGGGCACCCAGCTACATGATCTCTCAAGTCGCCGCTCTACTCTTGATCCCATGCGCACAGTTCTCATGGATGAGACTGCCGTGGATTTCGAGGACCCACGACTCGACACGGTTGACGTCGTCGGTGCGCGGCACGTCGTGCTGAGATCGACAGGTTTCGCGTCGATGCGAATCACGGCCGTGCTTGCCGTGACGGCGTTGGGCAAGAAGCTCATGCCGCTATTGATTTGGAAGGGAAAGGGCGTGGCACGCTTCAAGCGTGTAGGGAATGTCTACGTCACCATCCAGGAGAAGGCGTGGGCGAATACCACTGTCCTCCTCAAGAGGCTCGACGTGACGTTTCCGTGCATCTTCGACGCCAACCCTGGCAAGGCCATTGTTTCGGACTCCATGCGCGCCCATATCGCGAAGGCGGCCAAGGCTCGCTGCAACGAGAAGAATACCCAGGCTGTCGTGGTGCCCGGCGGTATGACGCCGTTCCTCCAAGTCGGCAATATCGGCATTTACAAGTCGTTTAAAGATCACATCTCGCCAGCCATCGACGCCTGGAAGACGTCTGACCAAGTACAATACACTGCAGGAGGGAATCCCAAGCCCCCGGCTGACGAAACCGTCGCACGTTGGGTCGAGAGCGCGTGGAAAGCCGTCCCGCAAGAGGTTGTGGAGAAGTCCATTCTCGGCGCTGGCTTCTCCGACAACTTCGAAGACTGGCACATCAGCCGCCATGATGTCTACGGTGAGCAGTTCCGTTATGTATGGCTTGCTTGTGAGCCGCAACTCTCGGAGATCGAGCAAAACCTGATCTCGAAGATCTTGCCGATGACTTCGACGAGCTGACTGTCGATTGAGAGATGGTAATATAGTATCATACCAAATAGAGTACCCTTTCAAACGCGATGGGAATACTATCGAATACAATACCTTCTTCTATTTGGCAGAACCCGTTAGATCACGGTCAATTCAATGAACGCCGTTATCACAACAAGGAACTCGCACAGACTCCAGAGAGGTGTCAAAACTCTTTCTGAAGTCCTTGCCAGGTACTCGATATTTTGCTGCACAACGTTAGCGCAAGAGCTGCTTAGATACCTCGCTCAGCAAACATGCCACGTCCAGTGTAGTGCAACGCTTACCCGTGGCGGTATCACCATAAACCTCGTCACTCATGGAATTGGCAGCGGACAGCACGGAAGCGCCGTCCAACAAGTGACCAAGAAGTCGGTGGGGGCTGAGGCAGTGTCAATGCTTTTGGCTACCTGCTTCGAATACTTGGTGCGATCCTCCAAGTTGTCAAACTGTATTGATTTTCATCCATTCGTTTATTTTGACGATTGACGTTATGGACAAGAGTCTCGACATCATAGCTCCGTGAGGGTGTCGGACTGAACAATGTGTGGAACTCTTTGATTTGACCTCAATCTCACTCAAATAGTGCTGACAAATCACGCCCGCGAGAGCGTTCCCAGCGAGCGGATCGAGTATTAAAAGCGTATGTCTCCCCTCTATAGTGGCCCATACAATTCCATGATTGCTAACGAAACTTTCAAGGGCCACTGGCGGTTACATGACTCAAAAATATTTTTTTATGGCTCTGACAATGAATCATGGTGATTTCTAGCTCTATTTTGCGACGCTATTGATGTTCGATTTGAAACACGCCAGACGCCGTCAGTGTCCATTTACGCGAGACAAGCGTGTGCCTATTCTAGCTACGATGGATGTCCAGAGGGTTCTTTGCGTGGGGCTCGCGGACGGCACATTCATCCGTGCAGCATTTCACTCTCTCTTTTAAGGGTTTACGTAGGGTTCGCCACCACCATACGACCACCCGCCAACTCAGAAAGAACAAAAGAATGGACGCAACAGCGAGGCGTACGAAGATCCAAGAAGATCTCAAGGTGTGCGCTTTTCCGCCGCGACTTCAGCTCCCCGAGTTGGTTCTCATCTCAAGTATGAGTGTACATCAAACCCGGGCAGAACCTTCTCAACAGTTAGCAACAGATATCGCGTGCGTTCAGCTATCGTACATCTCCACTTCCCGTACATTCTTACAAAAAGTTTGGCGTCTCATGTGATCTAATGAACTTCGTGCACGAGGCAATGGATTAAATGGAATGCAGTTTCTTGTGCGCAACGTCAATCGGCGCCGAGTTCATCGCTTCTACCGCTTGTTGTGTCTTTTTGCGGTCATGGTCCGAGAGGAAACAGAGCGCAGCACCGGGTATTTGCCACCCACACCGTAGTGTATTGAAAACTTCACAAGAGAGAACTCGTTGATCAGTGCAGCTACTCTTACTGATGGGTGGATGCCAAAACGGATCAGACAGCCAATATGTCCCAGCAGCTTCTCGATCTTTTAGAAGTGCGCAAGATTCTGCGAATGGATCATACGGTCAGATTCCCGAAACAGTTGCAAGATTGGAGCGGTCAATAGGTTCATACAAATATTAGCGATATTCGTCTGCTTTTTATTGGTGCAAAATGAAATAGGCCAAGCTGTTGGTCACGCATTCACACGGTCCTAGAAAAACGACGAAACAGAGGCGAAGCTAAAGCGCGTCCTGAAGCGCAGCAAAATGTCAGGGACGACGGAGAGCAACGACGTAGCGTCGTGTATCTAAGTTGTTTGTGATGACGCAACAGCAGTCCGTGGAATGATCGAGCAACTGAGTGGCCCAGAGTTGCAGCTACCGGTTAAGCAAGATCCATTCCATGTCATCCAATGGTTCACCAGCAAAGTCAAGTGCGAGAAGACAAAGTCACTCGCTTCCGATCTATCAGATGCTATATATCGACTGGATCATGAGCTTCACGAACTCACAATCGTGGCTGAGAGGGTCGAAGCTGTTCTACGTTCTGTTCCTGAGGCTTTGGTATCCGCCTCAATCTTAAAATGGGATGGCTCAATGGCGAGCAACCTCGAACAGAACCGAAGTCGAGATATGTCTGCTCAATCTAATTCCTACATCGAAGGCGGTCATACAGTCAAGGTTGTGTCTACAAGTCAGGTAGAGGGCTTCAAGTCTCAGCGCTCTACAATTCAGGATGCTTGCGTTCGGCGTCTAGAGTTCTTTCGATCGATGCATCTGATTCCGTTTGAAGTGGAAAGGGCTCGTGACTTCACGCCAACTGAGTATGAGTTATTGCGCCAAATTCGAAATGTGCAATTTACTGTTGATGAGACTGCAACGTCAGCGACAGCAGCATGAATGCAGTCTTAGAAGTCCTCGTCTCGTTCGAAGCCAGTCTGCCAATGACAATGCCAAGCCGCTGAGCTGTGTACAAGCAAGTACTTAGAGACAGCTGACAACCCAAGCCTTAACTACAGTATGCTCCGGTGTCGCGTTCGAAGAAAGAAGCAGGCCAAGAACAAGGTCAACAAAGTTTCGCCTCCTGTCATAAATGTAGTTGCTGTCGCTCTACTCAATCAAACACAAAAAATGTAGGGCGGACGACACGAGTACACAGCAGCAGAAACAAGAATGATGGTCAATAGCCACGGGTTTTTTTAAGCTGCAAAAGAAGCAAGGTCTGTTCAAAGGCCGGCCCACGAGAGAAGTAGTGGCAGAATGCCTAGGCTGCTACCCGGAGACTGTGTCGCGCGTGACGTAGGTCTACAAAGCCAACCCGGAGACAGATTTTGAGGTGTGCTTTTGATTTAACATTTTTTATGATATATATCAGTTAACTTTGACATTTTATATTTTTAAGTGTGAAACAGGCATGAGGGGCAGACAGACTTCGGGCATGCGAACTTGTAGTGATTGCGCCTACAATCCGCGAGTTCGTTGTCGCCCAAAACAAAAAAGGAGAGCCAAACACGGCCCAGCAGATCAGTATCGAGGTAGAACGGCAATGCGACGTCGTCCTGCAAGTTGATACGATGACACGCGTCTTGCACGAGCTGGATTTTCACCACCTCCGGAGAGAAATGCGTCACATCTACGCTGAATCCGCAGGCGACGTTGCATTTCGATGCACGCACCTGGCGAAAAAGGTTGCGAACCGTGTCTACACTCCAGGACCAAATGGCACAACAGTTCTCGGGGTATCCCGCGTCGAGGTGTTCCTCGACGAATCCTTCTGTAACGTCAACCACGTCACAGGCAAGACGTGGCTGACCGTGGACAAGATTAGATAGGGTAAAACTGGTAAAGGCCAACGGTACAGTATTCACAATTGCATTTAGATACATGTTTGTATGGTTTAGCCTATTGATGTGACCAGAATTTGAGCTACGTTGAAAAGAAAGCTACTGAGCTTGCAGCACGTATTGAGCTTAATCCACTAAAGAAATTTGATCCAATATGCAAGCGAAGACACTTGAGCAAGTTGCTTTGACAGCACAGCTGTGTACCGATCGCGCTATTGAGAAATTCAAGAAACAACTTGACAAGAAAGTGAACAGCGTCGTTGAAAGAGCCAATGCAGCGATTGAATTAAACAAGATGAACATCGAATCAAAAATAGAGGCTGTCGCAGTGACAGTGAATTGCGAGTAGACGAAAGAGTGGTCCACAAACTCAACGCATGCTATCAGGTTCTGGATGCTTTCCCCGGAACGGTGGTCGAGTACAAAAGTGTGGATGTTATTCCCCGAGGGCATGTGAACAACATTTCGGTATTCCTCACAGAATTTCTCAACTCTATCAACACATCAACTCTGCCTCTCCATAACTTGCGTCACAAAATTGGCTGTGTGGTTCTGTAACTGAGAAACATGGACAGTACGCGTGGTTTATGCAACGGTAATCGACTTCGTGAGAATCGATTTTTCCTCGGATGCTTCAAGTCACTGTGGTTAGGGCTTGGGACTCGATGAAGATCTGTGCGTCGTAGCCGAGTTCATGGAAGACGGCGATTTGCGCTCTCTGCTCAAGTAGTTTGACGAGGAAGAGCCGAAGCCAGGGCTTTGACGCTGACAAGACTGCGCTCACCATGCACGTGGCCCACGCGTTCACGTATCTGCACACGCTCCAGCCGCTGGTGATCCTCAGAGGTCTCAAGTCCAAGAATATCCTGTTGGATGCGCAGTGGAACGCGCGGAATATGGCGTCTCATGGGAGACCTCGGACCAGACCATGACGGCCAGCGTGGGCACTTCCTTATGGATGGCGCCGGAGGTCATGATGGGCGAGCGGTACGACAAGAAGGCCGACATTTATCCTATGGAGTCGAGCTCACAGAGCTGGACTCGCATCATCTGCCGTATGCTTGTGCCAAGCACACCATTTTTGGACGCATGGCATCACATCTGGAACTTCTGAAGAAACACTTCCTGCTAGAGGTACCATTCTTGTGGCTGACGTTTTGACCTCAGTGACTTTTATGTGGTGATGTGAAAATCCGAAGTGGTGACTGCCCTGATGAAAACTCGAACTTCGGTACCGCAGAAACCAATGGATCAGTGTATTCGTCGACTGGTGTTTCGGCTGCGTGTCCATCTGCCACCCGCAGCAGTTTGTTGCGAACAAGTGAAGGTGGTGCACATTCGACCAGAGGTGCAATTTTGATCACCTCAGACGTGTTCAATTTTTCACTCAAGCAATTGATTGTGTGCGATGAGAGCTAGTAATTTGTGTGGAGGCGTTTCGGAAAGCATGAGTTTGCGATACTCAAATGCATGAGTGGTTTTGATGGCTTTAAGGTCAGCATTAGCTCTGGCGATAGCTTGGCAGACATGTGTCTATCAGAGCTAGAGTAGACAATGCAAATGCTCATGGCGTCGGCGGAAAAATATTCTTCGTGAAAGCTGATGGAATCGTTTAAGATTTGTATGCAATTTGTTGTTAATGCTAGCGAAGAAAAAGCGCGAAACAACTATCTGGCATCGGTACATGCACCATGAACAACGTGACGGACATGCATCGCTGGAATACAACCCAACAAAAGATCGTTGGCTACGAATATTGACGCGAGTGGCCTTTGCGCTCACGCCCGGCAAACAGATCTCCAAGTGGCACCTTCAGACCGCGCAATCCACTCAGTACATTTTGCTCCTGTGGAAACTGTGGATATTTTCCACCTGAAAATTCGGTAAATATCGCCGGACGAGCATACGATGTCGGCCAGAGTTGTTTCATCTCGTTGAAGCCAGAACGACGCATTGCAAAGCGGGCGAATTTTTGATTCTGCAGCAAATAAAGCCTGCCAAACCGAAGGACTTTCAAACACCCTGAGTGCATC
>JAADVF010001007.1:0-10193 GCA_023334555.1 Elongisporangium undulatum
TCGCGCTCATTAGCGAGCTCCATGAGTCCCTGCTTCTCTTCGCGCAACTCATCCACCAGCTCAATGGCGCCGACGTACTGCTGCAGAGCCGTGCTCACGGGCTCCTGACATTGCGAGAGCAGGGCGCTACGCTTTGTGAGCAGCTGCTGCACCAGCGCACGCGACTCGTTGACGTCCACGAGCGACTGGTAGTAGCGCTGGCGCACGCACTCGCGGTGGCGCTTGCGCTGCTCTTCGGCCTTGGGCATCGCTTGTTTCTTCCGCGTACTGATTACGGTACTGGCTAGCGATTGGCTGAAATGACTATGAGAGACCGCAACACTGGCGTCTTAGCTGATGCAGCAGCTGCTGGCTCGAGTGCCGCTGCTCCAGCCGAGCAAGCTCTTGACCAGTTGTGCAGCAGTACCGGACAGTGCAATTTGTTCTAATTGGACGTCCCTTTAGTGCAAGGTACCAATAACATTATTAAGCATTCGTGAGGCTAAAGCGAGGGCCGACCACGAGATTCTCCAGCCGCATGGCGATCAGCAGCAGCTCCAGCATCCAGAAGTTCTTATCTTCGTCCGTCAGGCCGTTGATCGTGCCCCCCGAGGTCACGCGGGTCGCGTTCTCTCGGCCATCGCAGTTCTGGTACATTGCCCTGCAGCCGAGAGTGAGTACGCAGGCACCAACAAGGCCTAGTTGCATGTAGCGGAGACGTACCAGAAGTCCGTATCGATCCACACAGCCTCAGCGTCCGAGGCATCGACCCACTGGAGTCTCGATGCGTCCAGCGGTTGGCAGATCTGCGCAAAGCCGTTCTCGATCGGGAAACGCGAGGCCAGGAACAACGAGTGGACGAATCCTTCGGTGTCGGAGCGACTCAGGCGCTCGTACGTCACGATGTTGTCCTCATCCACCACCTGGAGACACTCCATCGTGGACGTGAGCACGGACGAGTACATGCGCGGGTACTCCGTGGTCGAAACGGTGACTTGCCACATGCGACGCAAGAGCTCAGAGGGCGTGAACCCATTTATCTCCTTCTGCAGAGAGAAATTGATGCACAGGCCGTTCACTTGAGTGCGTTCGCTCCATCCGAAGAGGTTCTTGTTGGGCTTGAGAGAGGATTGGGACCCCATGGACCGCTGGATGTTGCTGTAGTAGGAGCTGGCGAGCTCCTTGCAGTCCTGGACTGACAGAGGGTGGAAGCTCATGCTAGGGCGGGCCATAGTACGAGCCACTACGTCATGGGCCTTCAAGTGACAAGAGCAGCCATTAGATTCCACAACCTATAGGGAGGATAGCTTAGTGAGCGAGCCTTACGCTCACGAACGTGTCCCAGTCGCCCAGGATGTGCGTGACTCGGTGTTGGAAGGCATCGCGCTCATTAGCGAGATCCATGAGTCCCTGCTTCTCTTCGCGCAGCTCATCCACCAGCTCAATGGCGCCGACGTACTGCTGCAGAGCCGTGCTCACGGGCTCCTGACATTGCGAGAGCAGGGCGCTACGCTTTGTGAGCAGCTGCTGCACCAGCGCACGCGACTCGTTAACGTCCAGGAGCGACCGGTAGTAGCGGTGACGGGCGCGATCGCGGTGGCGCTTGCGCTGCTCTTCGGCCTTGGGCATCGCTTGCTTCTTCCGTGCGCTGATTACGGTCATGCCCACCGATTGGCTGAAACTCATGGGAGACCGTCACAGTGACGACGACAGTCAGAGAGTTGACCCACGCCCCATTCTCAACTAAACCAATAAAACCTCAAACCCCCGATTCATATTTTTGTTGGAACCATTTCGGAGCCCGAAAACCTGAGGATAACGGTTTTCACGCTAAGTTCGCGAATTGTGAGCCCAGAATCAGAAACGAGATCAACCAACTCGTTTCTGTACATATCGGAAATAAACGAGATCTTTTGGGCTCAAATCCGAGCAGATTGATTCGCCGAAATCAACTGGAAATATTTCATGAACAAAGAAACCTCTCAAACCACAGGTAAAATACATCGTCCACACTATACAAACGAGGCCAAAAATTGCTGTTGTTGGTCTGCACGGCTGGATGATTCCCAAGCGCGCACGGAGCCGCTCGATCTCGGCATCCAGACAGCGTCCTCGGGTGGAATAGCCGTCGTCTGGACATGAGTAGTGAACACAGGCGTATCAGCTGCGTGAGCTGTTCACGTCTAGTGCGGTTCCTGGCGGTCGGCGATCATCGTCCAATTGGATATTTTTCGTTCCGAGGCATAATGTGGGATACATTACCGATTCAGTAAATTTTCACCGAGTAATATTAGCCAATGATAGCGGGGTCTCGATTCGACCAATAGACGTTTAGGAAAACTAGCCTGAGGCCAGATTCATTTCGATTCACTTCTGATTCCGGACGAGAAACGGAAGCGAATTAACCTCATGAATCGGGTTTATGAGGTTTAAATGATTCTGATACAAAGTAGGGAATCGGGTTCACACTTGCATCCCGAAGAATGGCGGTGGAGAAGTGCTGAATGATGGTAATCACAGATACACTGACCCGTCTCGTAACATCCACTGAACGTACCTGCTCATGACGTGGATGTCACATTGTTGCAGGAGGAATCGGCCTTGCAGGTCTCGACAGAAGGCTTGGAAGACCTGATGACAGTACAAGACAGGCTTCCAGACAATCGATTGGCATCTGTACGATCTCATGGAATCGCATTGCGATGATGCCTTTAGCAACACTTTAGAAAGCCCAGCACGCCGGAGTAAAGGGTTTGATATGGAATGCCAAGTTCACCCAAGCACTTTGTCGTGTTATTGGCAGGTAATACTGGTCTCGCCATCGCTAAAGCGTCCAGAAACATTGCACGTCATGCGCTTGTAAGACCGAATCGCGGGCCTACAACCACGTTTTCCCACCCCATTGCGATGTGTAGCAGCTCCATGGTCCAGAACTGGGACTCCTCGAGCGATTCCGCAGTAAAGACAGCCCCGCAGGTCACACGGGAGACTTTCTGTTCGCCTGGCTGTGCTCGATACATGATCCTGCAATGGCAAACGTCAGTACTGTATGAATTTGCCAACAGACCGAGAACCAGCGCCTACCACATGTTTGTGTCGGTCCACTTTCCAGCGGATTCCTCAGGACTCGCTGTCCTTCTCGAGCGATCCAGAGGCTGCATGATCTCCACGTATCCGTTGTCGATCTTGAATCGCGACACCAGATAGAGCGAGTGGATGGCCATGTCTGTTGCTGCCTGAGTCAAGCGCTCATAGAGGACGATGTTGTCTTGGTCCACCACCTGGAGGCATTGGAGTGTGGACGAGGTCCCTGCAGAATAAAGGCACGACAAGTCCGTCGCTAGGAACAGCTTCTCCCACGTACGTCTTGAGAGCTCTGTGGGGTGGAGCCCAGCAATGTCCTTCTGCATCGAGACGTTAATGCAGAAGTCGTTTACTTGAGTGCCATCGCTCCAGCCAAGCACGCTTCTCCCGGCAGTTCGACCTGAGCGTTCACGCATCGACACCTGAATCCTGTCGTAGTGAGAGCTGGCAAGCTCTCTGCAATCCGCCACGGAGAGAGGCCGGAATATTGCGCTTGGAAGCAGCTTCAAATTGATCTCTTTCATCTTCGAAGACCACGGGAGTGTCATCAGGCACGCAGTCAAGAAAGAGAGCCGCAAGCATGGAGCACGTACGTTTGGGAAGCTCGTAGCCTCGTCCGTAATGTGTGCGATCCGGTGCTGAGTGAACTCGCGCTCGTACAAAATGTCCACCAGGAGTTGCTTCTCCTTCCAGAGTCTGTCGGCCAGCGCAATTGAGTCGACGTACCGCTGCAGAGCAGTGGGCAATGGATCTCCAGCCTGAGCGTGGAGAGCAAGGAAGGCGCATCTCTGATTAAAGAGCTGCTTTACGATCTCTCGTCCCTTCGTGGAGTCCGCTGCTTGCTTCAGGTAGCGACGTTGGCTGCGCTGACGGTGCCGCTCTCGCTTGCTCTCGACGAGGTCTATGTGGATGCGAAATCACAAGCTGTAAAAACAAATTCTGTATAATTTATTGGGTTTTCACTGAAGACGCAGGGAGTGAGACGGGGCAATCCATAACCTAAATAATTATAGTGATCCCATGCTCTAGTATTTTGACCAATCATGGGAACCCAGGCAGAGCAATTGGTGACCTGGAATAAAGTCATTGACTAAAACGTTGTAATATATGCAGACAACATGGGATTGGGTAAATTCAAAAATATGATTTTTTTCATCGCTTTTGATTGGATGGTATTTTGATGAATACGAAGTATTCGGATGTTTGGGAGAGCCGTCATTTGGACGACGTGATGGGAGAGATGACCTCGCATTCCGAATGACGGTAGATACATGCTGAATGACGGTAGCACTGGCCCGTTCTCATGGTCTTTTTAGCCAATCATGCGCCAGTCGCTCTCATAAACTGCAATGGCCAGGTCCGCGGCGGTCCAAGAGCGGCAGCGGCAGCGCGTCCGGCGCCGCTACCACCGCTTCTTTGTGGACGCGAACGAGTCCCGCGCGCTGGTGCAGCAGTTGATCAAGAAGCGCAACGCTTTGCTCGCCAGTCTTGCGAGTTCGCCGCTTGAGCAGCCTGTCGATCGCGCGCTGCAGCAGTATGTCGAGGCGATTGCGGTCGCGGACCAGCTGCGCGACGAGAAGCGCAGTCTCGTGAAGCACATCAACGAGCGAGAGATGCTTCAGCACCAGATCTCGCACATCATGGGCGACTGGGACACCTTCACCAGCGTGCGTAGGACTGTGTGACCTCTGCCATAATTAGAGTCTCACTGCTCTGTGTTCCAGCTACGTGATATGGACAATCGCGTGATGGTGACCCCGCGTCCGAGTCTAAATTTCCGACCGCTCACTGCCCAAGACTGCAGAGAACTCACGAGCGCCTACTTCTGCGATGTCCGGCGCTCCATGCGCGCGCAGTTCCTCGTTAAGACCGAGCAGAGCATCTTTGGTTGGAGCGACGCCACGCAAGTGAACGACCGATGCATCAATTTCTCACTGCAGAAAACGCTCACTGGATACACGCCGTCGGAGCTCTCCAAGCGCTCCTGGGAGCTGGTCTCATCGCCTTCGGACTACGCAAGCGTCTACTCCACGACGTTCTCCTCAGCCACGCAGATGCTCCAGCTCGTGGACGAGGATAACATCGTGATCTACGAGCGCTGGAGTCGGAAGGGTATAGACGAGCTTTGCCACTCTCTGTTCCTCATTTCACGGCTGCAGATCGAAGGCGGTTATGCGGAGGTCTGCCAGCCTCTGGATCCATCCAGAATCCAGTGGCCAAGCGGGATGGAAGCGTTGACTTCAGCTGCTGGTCCTTGGGTCGATACGGACTACTGGTATGTGGGTTTCTGGGTAAACACACACGATAGAGCTGACAGACTGACTGGCTGTTTTATGCAGGACCCTGTATGAGGACTGCCTTGGAGATGAGACTGCGACCCACGTGACCACTGGAGGCAAGATCGTCACGTCCACTGACGAAGACACGAACTACTGGATGGTGGAGCTGCTGCTCATCGCCATGCGATGGGAGAGCCTCATTGTCGGCCCTCGGTTTCGTCTGTCCAGCTCGGAACCTGAAGAAAGCCCAGCGATCACAAGTGCACACTCCTCTCTATTCGGAGGTAGACCGTAGAGCAAACAAGCCAAATATATAATAACATAGTAATACATACATCATCCACCACTTGAGCGCTCAACTAACGCCGGACAGGTTGCGCTTTAAATCAATGCCTTCGTCTGGTGGCAACGCAAGAGTTGCGTTCGAATGGCCTACACACTCAGTCGCTCGTGAGGCAGAACCTGGGGCCCACTAGCTTGTTCTCCCATCGCATGGACATGAACAGCATCTCCGTCATCCACATTTGGGTGTCTTCCTTGGTGAGGCACTCGATGGAGCCGCCGAGAGTGATCCGGCACTGGTTCTCCTGCCCCTCGCACTTCTGGTACAGGATCCTACATAGTCCAGGCAGACGAATCAGCTGCCGCATCAAACTGCAACAGACATCAGTTGGTGTGCTCACCAGATCCGCATCTCGACCCATCGGTCACTGTCGTGGTCGGTGTTGCCCACCGGCCGGATGAGTCGGGACCGATCCACGGGCACCAGGATCTCCACGTAGCCGTCCTCGACCTCAAATCTGGACCCGAGGAAGAGCGAGTAGTACGCGACGCTCGAGCCTTCGGGGCGGAACCGCTCGTAGAAGACCATATTGTTGTCGTCCACCTGCTGCAAGCACTGCATGGTCGAGTTGAGCGACGGCGAGTAGATGCGCGTGCTCTCCAGGGGCGAGGCCTGCACGTCCCAGGACCGCGTGACCAGCTCCAGCGGCGTGTGGCCAACCACGACCTTTTCGATTGAGCCGTCCACTTGGCGCAGATCGCTCCAGCCGAACACGGTCTTCTGCGATGTGGGGCTCGGCCGGGTCTCGAGATAACGCTTCACGTCGCCATAAAACGCGTCCACGACGGCCGCACACTCGTCCTTGGCCATGGGCTTGAGCGAGACAACGGGAGCAGTCGGCGTCTCTAGCTGCGAGCGCATGAGCGAATACGTCTACAATACAACGCACGTCTGTTAGTGGCAGAGGAAGACAGAGCAAGAGACCAAGTGAGACGCACGGCGTTGGACTGGGCCACAAAGTGGTCGAACGAGGTGGTGAGCTGGTGCTGCAGCTTCTCGCGCTCTTCCATGAGCTCCATGAGTCTTTGCTTCTCCTCTCGAAGCTGCTCCACCAGCGCAGACGCGACCACGTACTCGTCCAGTGCTCGGCGGTCCGTTCGGAGCGTGGCGGTCTGCAGCCGGAAGAGTCGGTCCACGGCGTCGCGATGCTGCTTGCCCAGCTGCTGCGCCAGCGCCCGCGCGTCGTTGAGCCCGACGATGGTGGAGTAGTAGCGGTGGTTGTTGCGCTTGCGCTGCCGCTCCTTGGCGACCTCGGACCGCCCCATGGAGAGAAGAAGCTGCGGATGGGCTGCACTTGCGCCCTGGGACTAATAGCAAGTTGCCTTGATAGAAAGTGACAGGGTATCAATAGCTACAGGTTCGCACGAACCCACTCTGACTCGACGGTAATCAATGGCTTCAGCAGTTGGATAATATAAACGCTCGCTATGGCTCTATGCAGAACTTGGGGCGGCCGGTGAGCTTGCTCTCCCATCGCATGGTTACGGACCGCATCTCCATCACCATCCGCTGCGTGTCTTCTTTCGACTGGCACTCGACCGCGCCGCCGAGCGTGATCCGGCACTGCTTCTCCTGGCCTTCGCACCGCTGGTATAGGATCCTAATGTACGGCCCAAGCATCCAAGTTAGCCATCCCATCAAGCAGCAGGCATGAGCCAGCAGTCGTACCAGGTGGACATATCAATCCATCGCTCGCTGTCGTTGTTCTCGCCTCTGTTGCACCGGATCCGAGACCGATCCAGCGGCAGTAGGATCTCCACGTAGCCGTCCTCCGTCTGGAACCGCGATGCCAGCAGCACGGAGTTGTATGAGACGCTGTCCCCAGTGGGCTGGAATCGCTGGAAGAGCACCACGTTGTTGGCGTCGATCTGCTGCAAGCGCTGCATCGTAGAGTTAAGCGTGGGCGGGTAGATGGTCACGCTCTCGGCCGGCGAGATCTGAATATCCCACGAACGAGTAGACAGCTCCAGTGGTGTGTAGCCCAGCACCACTTTCTGCACAAAGCCGTCCACTCGGCTCCAGTCCGTGGAGCTGGGCTGGGGCCTGGTGCTCAGCCGAGTCTGCACGAAGCGCCGCACGTCGGCGTAGTAGGCGTCCACCAGCGCTACGCACTCATCCTTGGACATGCGGCAGAGGGACACAGGGGGCGACATCACTGCTGCCAGGCGGTCCTCAATGCGCATGCGTGCCTGCGACAGCAATGAGTGTTAAAGCACCAGCCCATAAGCCCGCCAGAAGTGGCCAGGACGACGTACGGCGGTTGAGGTGGTCACGAGATGGTCCACGGAGAGCGTGATCTGGTGTTGAAGCAGCTGGCGCTCGTCCAGCAGCGTCATGAGGCTCTTCTTCTCCTCATTGAGCTGCTCCACCAGCGTGGACACTGCGATATACTGGTCCAATGCTCGGCGGTAGGGCTGGTCTGATTGCTGCCGTTGTTCGTACCGGGCGATGGCTGCACGATGCTGCAGACTCAGCTGCGCCACGAGCGACCGCGACTGGTTGAGACCCACGAGCGTCGAGTGATAGCGCTCGCTGTTATGTTTGCGCTGTCGCTCTTTGGCGGCCGCCGATCTGCCCATGGAGCTCTTCTGACTCTTGTCCTACTGTTTGAGCATGAGTCAGCTGCTGGTTGAACCGGTTGCGGCAATTAACCGATGATTGCGGAATCAAGTGGAAAGGGGTGACAAAAAGTGTGTACTGCTATACATGGTATACGGTGAGACGATACTGTGTATAGACACCCAAGAGTGGGCTGGGGCTTCCCGCCAAATGAATGGGCACTTGGTCGCAGGGCCAGTAGATGAAGAGCGGCCGCCCGATCATTCTCAGATGCGAAGGGGCTGAAGCCACTTCAAGTTGCCGTGCCAATAGACGACCGAGCACATCAACCGATCCGCCTGTCCGGTGTAGGAGGCTCGGATCTGGCGTTGGGTTCCACTCCTAAGCGCCAGACAGCTCACGACCCACAGGATCCACGAGCCTTCGCCTCACAGAGCGAAGATCCGGTATGCACCTGCAACTGGGACGTTCGGGAGGTTCAATCACCGCGATCTGGCCTCGTTTCCGCCGTCTACCAGTCTACTCACTTTCCAATCCGCCGTCTTGTGTTCAAGTTCCGCCTTCGAGTCTAAGTCACCATGAAGTTCTTCTCCATCGTGCTCGCCGCCGTCGCGGCCGCCGCTGCCAACGCAGCTGACTGCAACCTCGCGGATCTGCAAGGACTGCTTAACAACCCGAACCTGACGCAGTGCGGCAAGGATGCCAGCTACACGTTCGTTCCGCCCACCCGCCCGACGGACGAGCAAGTCGCCGCCATGTGCAAATCTACGGCCTGTGCCAGCCTCGTTAACACCGTGCTGGCCACCAACCCTCAGGAGTGCACCATCCCCATTGGCGCTCGCATCCAGCTCCGTGCTGATCTGCTGGATCGCGTGGCGAACGCATGCCGCAAGCCAGCAACTGTTGCTTCGGTTGACACGACGGCCACGTACACGTATGGTTCGTACGACGCCAAGTCTTATGTTGTGAGCGCTCCTGGCCCGCAGCCGCAACCGCAGCCGCAACCTCAGCCTCAGCCTCAGCCGCAGCCGCAACCGCAGCCTCAGCCTCAGCCTCAGCCTGGTTTCTGCGAGAAGCAGCACTCCAAGATCGGATGTGTCTTTTGGGTTTGGTGCGGATGGGACGATGCCTTCCACTCGTGCCACAGCAAACTTGGCGCTACTGAATCGACTACCGCCACGTACACGGTTCCTAACACGGTATCTTACGCCGTGAGCGCTCCTGGCCCTCAGCCTCAGCCGCCTCAGCCGCAGCCAGAGTTCTGCCAGAGCAAGCACTCCAAGATCGGTTGCGTCTTCTGGCTCTGGTGCGGATGGGATGATGCCTCGCACACTTGCTACCACAAGTAAGCGGGACGTGTTCCTGTGTCTGTGCTGAGCTCATGTCTGTGAGTCGCCCTGCCTGTCGATACTGTGAAAATCCAAGTCCTGTGTTCTGTAGTATCGATCAACAATACAAACCCATTGGTGTTCCTTTTTCACTCTTATCTTCTTTAAAAAATCACTGTAGTTCAGTTTATGGTGAGTGAACCCACGCACAGTTACTTGGTTGCGCATATTCAAAGTAATACGGTACTACTAATAGCACGGATAGTCGTGGCTCAAAGTTTTTCATGTGAACACGTGAGTGCTGGTATCGCTACTAGTAGTGGATTCGGTAGTTGCACGACGAAGTGACGTAGCTCGCAGCGCGTGTCGTGGCTCCATCTGTGGCGCTTCCGGCAGCGCGTAGAGTACCATCGCACCTTTCGCTCCCGACCGCACGCGTCTCGAATGGTGTTGAACGAGAGTGGCTCGAACTGGATCGTGCCAACCGCGGCTTGCTGATGCCAGTTGTACACGACCTCCAATTCTGCGTCGCCTTCCGCCTGTTCTCGTTCCTTCAGACAACAAGGCCCGACATCAGTTGCTGTCCTCATGACGGGTGGTCGGCGGCTGAGACCGAGGGCA
>JAADVF010001008.1:0-10183 GCA_023334555.1 Elongisporangium undulatum
CGCAGGCAGCGACGAGCACGATCTTCTTGATGAGCATCATCGCGGTCGAAGAGGAGATGAGGTTGATGTGAGAGCTGGAGAGAGCGAATCCTACAATGGAATGGCTTAGTCTGGAGATGCCGGAGGCCACTCAGCCTCTTATCCATCTCACTCGCCCTCTGCATACCTCCATTTCTTATTCCGGATGCGGCATAAGATAAAAGTGCTTTTCGAATTTCATGAGGAAACAGGAGCCATTTCATTTATATTGGATTCCAGCGAACAACTGTTACATACAGTTCGCGAGGTTATTTTGTCCAGGGTTACTAGTGAGAGTAACCCAAGGTTTTTCCTCTGGTAACCACATAAGATCACTTATCTTTCCCCCTTCCTTTGAGAGCCACAGAATATGAGGTTTTGAGCACAAGGCGACCTCAGCGTGGCAACAACAATGATGGCAGCCGACGGCCACCTCGAGGGCCCAGAAGCCGCGATAGCGAACGTCGGGTCGTTTATTTGCGACACGCTGGAGATCAAAGCCGTCCGCGCTCTCGCTCGACCAGGCGTTCCTACTCACCTGTCCGACCTCAACCCCATGCAACGGTTATTAAGTGGAACTCGGACAAGTGTCTGGACGGATCAAACCACTCAGCCTGGAAGGTTCGCGGCCAATCCCAACTCGAAGCACGCGGTCTATGGGAAATCGTGATCGGAAAGGAGAAATCTCCTCCTCCGGATTCACGGAGCTGGAACGATTTCTGGCAGCGCGAGTCTGAGGCAAGAGCATTTCTACTCGATACGCTGAGCGACACTCTGGCGACGAGCGTGGGAGAAAAAAACCACGCATATCAAGTGTTCCAGTACCTTGAGTGCACCTACGAGGCGAAGAACTGGGGTAACCTCGTGGCATTTCGAGAATAATTCGTGTCCCTCAAATATCAAGAAGGACACGATATGACGGAGCACCTGAATGGACTGAAAACTCTCGCAGACAAGCTTGAGAGGCAGACCAAGACAGTCGACGAAAAAGAGAGAGTCTGTCAGAGCTTGCCGAACTCGTGGTCACAGTTCAAGAGCGTGTACTTCACGCAAGACCATCCGCTGGCCTGGAGCAGCATGGAAGGAAATGTCATGACCCAGTTTGTCCGTCGAAAGCAGACTCAACGAAACCAGTTGTCCGAGTTCAGCGCTGCAATGGATGCATCCAAAGAAGACGAGCTGGTGACTTAAGCTGAAGCCTTCATTTCGTCAAGGAGAGGCCACAGACCAGGAACAAGTCTCCAACGCAATGCTCAGCGATCAACGCAGCCTGGACAGCATCAAGGAGCACCCATGACGTGCTATTACTGCCAGAAAGGGCGTCACTCGAAGCCGATATGTCAACTGCGACTACGTCACCTCCGATAACGAGGCATCCAAGTAAATGAACCGAGTGACAGTCCAGCCGCCGCAGCTGAATCGGAACAAGCGACGACTACGATCGAAGCACTGCAAGCGCCCGTTAGTGAGATGTGGAATATGATGGTGTCGACGGGAATTGCAAATGAGAAGCCAAAACCTGGAATAATCGAGTGGGTTGTCGACTCCGGATGCACTCAGCATATGTGCAGCGAACGATCGATATTCCAAGCGCAGTACACGAACTGTCGTGCGTGTAGCAACAAACGCCACCGCCATAGTCGCAGGCGTGGGATCAATCATTCTGAACGTGACACTGGACAATGGGAAGCCAGGAATGATACGACTCAGTAATGTACTTTACGTTCCTCAGCTACGCATGAACGTTTTGTCCGTCGTGCAAGCAGCCAAGGAAGGTACCAGCTTTGACTTCCATACGAGTCCTGGAGCAGTGATTATACAGTCAAAAGAAATTTCAAAATCACGTGCCCTCCAAACGCAAGCCAACAATGCGTACTCAGGACCACCTGGTCAACACCAGCGGCACTCTCAGTGTTCACTGATGTCTCTCTTGATCTACTACACCGGATATTCGGCCATGCAAGCAAGTCGATATTGGTAAAGAGAAAGCTGTGGAAGGACCCAAGTTCACGGATGAGAAGGATACAGTGCCGTGTGACGCGTGTGAATCAGGCACGAAGAGACGCGCACGCAATGTTTAAGCCAGCCCGACGTCATACACACTGATATTGCTGGACCAGTATAAATTCCAGCACGCTCTGGTGATCGCTACGTGCTCTTATTCGTAGACGGATACTCTAGATACTCGACAATATATCTGCTACAAGAGCGATCGGAATTCGTCAAGCGTTTCCTGGAGTTCAAAGCGAGGGTGGAGACCCACCACAACCGAGCGATTCAGCGTTTTGTGAGCGACAATGGAGGGGAATATATGGACGGTCAGTTCATCGAGTACTGCCGTGCAGCAGGCATCCAAAAGGAAACAACAGTGCCCTACACTCCGGAACTGAATGGTATGACTGAAGTGAGATTTCGAGTGTTATTCAACAAAGTACGGACCGTACTCATCAGAAGTGGCACCCCAAAGCAGCTCTGGAGCGAAGCAATGCACTCCATGGTGTACACGTATAACAGGACACTGGCGGCCGGGACGGGAGCAACACCGTTCGAACTATGGAATGCTTGCAAGCTAGATATCCGCGAGCTACGCGTATTCGGATCACTGTGCTGCGTAAATCTTCCAAGGAAAGTTGAAGCCAAGAAGATGACTACCAGTGGATCACGCCTGTCCAAGAAGCGGCAGAAGCTCGATACAAGAGAAGTTCGAGGAATCTTTGTTGGCTATCTTGGTCATCAAAAAGGTTGGCACGTGCTGGAATGCGGCGCCAACTCCGTCATCACCAGTATCCACGTGACCTTCGACGAGTTATACTCCGATGCAGCACTCGAAATAAAACGAATCGAGATTGAAAAACTGGCTGCATGCACTGAGACTACGTTCGACTGCTACTCTCGCACGGCCACAGGGACTTTCGACTTTCTATTCTATAGTCAACTGCCAGCAGAAGAAAAGACGACGGCTAATGATGTGGTCCTGTTGGATGACTTTATACTCGGTTTCGATATGAAAAATTCACTGAACATCGCAGTCGCCATGTCAGTCATGAAAGCTTATGCTCCTGCAGCCACACCGTGGATTGGCACGTTGATCAGCCCACGAGTACTTACCAGTTACCAATACAACCCAGTTCTACGAGCAACTCGAGCGCAAAAGCAAGCGAAGGTACTAGTCGCTCTCGAGAATATCAATCACAAGCAAGATGGGCCGCAGCAGCCATGCTAGGCATGAGCTGTGACCGGCTGTCATACAATGAAGCAATTATAGGACCGAATGCAAAAGAGTGGAAGCAGCTGTCCAAAGCGAAGGTAAAGCGCTCCATGAGAACACAAGACGTGGAGACTCGTGCCTCGATCCACTGCTGTCATGAAGAAGGTCTTACCGTGCAAGTGGGTATTCAAACCCAAGTACTGTGGAGACGGCTCCATTGAGCGCCACAAAGCACGGCTCTTCGTCCTGGGTTGCCGACAGGTCAAGGACGAAGACTATGATGCGGTATTTGCGCCAGTGGTGAGACTTGAATCGCTCCGCGTGCTACTTGCGATTGTATGCATCGAAGATTTAGAATGTGAACAAATGGACATTGAGACAGCATTTCTCAGCGGCATTCTTGAGGAAGAGGTGTACATGCAACAACCTCAAGGACTGGAAGTAAAAGGAAAGGAAGCATCCGTGTGTTTGCTCCTCAGAAACTTGTACGGCCTAAGCAGGCTCCGCGCGCCTGGCACAAGGCGTTGACGGACTTCCTAATCAGCATTGGCTACGAGCCGTTACAATCGAAGCTTCCTGAGACCATCAAGCAAATGAAATCGAACATCTCTGAAGCATTCAAGTCGAAGGATCTAGGACCGCTGCACCTTATTCTGGGTATGACAATCAAGAGAGATAGACACCAGCGAAAGCTGTAGATTGGTCAGCGCCTCAACACTGAAAGGATCATTGAGAAGTTCAACCTCAACCTCAATCATGCCCATCCGGCAAATGTACCATCAGTGGCAGGCAGCAAATTACGACGCCCAGAAGACAATTTCAGTGGCGAAGTGATAGCCGAGATGGCGGCCAAGCCCTTCCGCCAAGCAGTCGGCAGCCTGATGTACATTATGATCGGCAGCCGTCCTGACTTGGCGTACATCATTCAGGATGTGAGTCGTTTCCTAAATGCTTACGGCAAACCGCACGGGCAAGCCGCCAAGCATATCATCGAGTATGTGAAGAAAACGAAGGACTTCGAACTGGAGTTCAGTAGAGACAATCCAATCCTGATGGCCTATACTGACTCTGACTACGCCGCCGACGAAGACGAGCGGAAGTCAGTATCCGGCTATCTGACCAAGATCGGGAACTGTGATGTAACCTGGAGCAGCAGAAAGCAGAGAATTGTCGCGCAGTCAACAGCGGAAGCCGAGTACATTGCTCTGGCCCACTGCGCACGAGAAGGTCTATTCCTGCGCCAACTGTTGAAGGAGCTCGGCTACGAGCAACAGTCAACCACGATCATGGAAGACAATCAAGCCTAGATCGCGATCCCTGAGAACCCGACGCAGCACTCTCGAACCAAGCACATCGATGTGTAATACCATTTTGTTCGAGAGCACGTCCGCGTCAAGGATCTCGCTCTGAAGTATTTGGAATCAAAAGAGAACGCAGCGGATATCTTCACAACGACTCTGACACGTGACCAGTTTGAGTACTTGAGGAACAAGCTCGGCGTAGTTTCGACGGCCGAGAGCGTGAACTCCGGGGGAGCCGTCGACCGCAAATCAGTCAAGCAAGGGAGTGAGCACAGCACACAGTAGTCCCTGCTCGTGCTCACCAAAGGACCAAAGGACAACATGGAAAAAGGTAAACGGGCGGCAAACGGATCGTCACTGCTGCGCACCCGAGAGTTAGTGACCGAGGGGCAAACGGCAAGTCACTGTACCCGCACTATCATGGTCTTGGCCATGCACGGCGTCGAGCTACTGAGGGCAAAACGGATTTGCAGGGTCCAACATGGATGCGGTACTAACAGTTTAAGGTGTGTGGGTACTATAGAATCCACGCTCGCTCACGCAGGCTGACGGATTGCACGCTGCGGGGGAGTATTGGATTCCAGCGAACAAGTGGTCAGACCTGTTACGTTCAGTTCGCGAGGTTATTTTGTCCAGGGTTACTCGTGAGAGTAACCCAAGGTTTTTCCTCTGGTAACCACATAAGATCACTTCCCTTTTCCCCCTTCCTTTGAGAACCACAGAATATTAATTTACACACGGTACCCACGAACCGACCGTGAATCCTGGTTTGCCCTTTTTTGATGAGCCGGAATCCCCGCCAAACCTCGGTTCACGTCTTTTTGAGGTTCATGGCAATACGATGTGCTCGGTCGCAGTTGACCGCATTTATCGATGAACCTTGGATTGAATTCGTGGCCAAGCGGATCAAACGGCGGTTAAGGCTTATGTTCTTGAGCTCGCGCAGCTACTGGAGTACTGGTGAGAGACTTGAGGGGTTGGAGGAGAATTGAGAGCACGACGGCTCACACCCACGACTTGTAGGAATATTTTTTTCTCGTGAGCGGAGCTCTGGTCGGCGCTGGTGGTCGTGCAGTATCTTGATGCACATGATGATTCCAGTATATTTAGATTGGTGTGCTTCAACTTGCAGAATAGCGTCGACTCGATACCATCTCAACCATGAGGTTGCACATACCAAACAGGAGCGTGGCGTAGGACATGATAATGATAACGTTCTTGATCTGCAGAGCAATCTCCGACTGCACGTTGATGACGATGTGCGGCACGTACGTTGTTCTGGTACATGGTGGCTAGATACACGGACAAGTCGTAGGTCATGGCTTGTGGTGTTTGCTGTTAACGCTGCTGCAATTGTGTTATAGCAGCACATTGGCCTCAGACTCTCGCGTCTGGCAGCAGCAGGAATGTGACCTCGTTTGGCTGAAGTTTGTGCTCTTTATGGCAGTTTGGACAACCGCATCTTGCTGAGCCACCACTGGAATGGCAGGGTATCAATTCTTAGCGCTAATTATGAGCTTGCTTGACTCGACAAATACGCATGGGAGTCCACCAGTGTTTCCAGATCTTCTACTTTGCGCGCCTGGTGCGTACCGTGGTCTGACGCTGGTGCTGTGGCGCCGGTGCATTTTCCGTGCTAGTGAAGAAGGACAACGCTATGGGCCAACGTTTAGTCCAGCTGCTGCGTCTGGGTCCTCAGGACGGCCAATTTCTATTAGAGCAATATTGCCATGTCGTCTGTCTTTTCGAGCCTCATCCTGTAAATATTGCTTCGAAATTGACACACTTTTGGAAATAACTGGATTATAGCTGCCCATTCTGTTTAGGGTTAGGGGCATCCGGATGAATTAGATGGGGATTCTTGCCCTCACAGCTCAAACAAGTCGGCGGAGGTCGTTGTTTCAGGCGTGCATTGCTTGGTCATGGCTGAACAAATAAAGTCATATAGGTTTGCGACTGTGTTGAGAGATAATTATTTATCCGTGGGTGTTTAACTTTCTTTTTGAAATGCGCTGGCGGATTTCCTTAGCCTATCAGATTGTTTGTGGCCAAGCACTGAGTGCACTGGTAGGTTTTGACCGGTCACATTTTATTTTTATTATAATAGCCAATGAAAGTGTGCAACCTTTCAAAACAATTTCGTAAAGTACGATCTGTTACACCAGATTTCCATTCAAAAGGCAAGTTGCTTTCTGTGTGGAGACGCGAGCGTCTTTTCACGGGCACGTCCCAGGTGGTTCTCCATTGAATCAAGCTCCAGATGCCACCACGAAAGAAAAAGATCGATGCCACCGCAACGGACGCAAGCCATGGTAGACACGGAAGCTGAGTCGTCGCAACCTGACATTCGTGTCCACCGGCACTCGTGGGTAGCAGCAATATGCAATGCGTATTCTCAAGCGATTTATGAGCGAAACAAACTTGACCTGGAGTGATGTGTCTGCCATGGCGAAGGCCACGTGTGAAGCTCGTGCACATGGCAAAGAGGTACCAAAGAAGTGTCTCCATTCACTGTTAGACAGTTGGGCTCCTCTCTTCCTGTACAACTACGAGAGTAAAAAGGTGAATGTCGACGTTGGTGTGCTGTCTCACGGAATGACAGACAACTATCTATCCCAAATCAAGCAAGTTATTTGCGAAAACTACATGCCCCTCGAAGATGGACGCTGTAGAGAGACCAGATCGAACATGAAGCAGATTTTCAAGGAGAGAGATGTGCGAATGACCTTCTGCTGCACAATTCATTAACTAAATGCTGCGTTTGCTTCAAGATGATTACGTGAAAAAAGAGAAGAAGAAACCTACCCTTGGTCACGTGCCACTGACCAAAGGACTCCAATCACATTCGATGCGTCGAGGCACTGCGCAGTGGGCAAAAGCTAGCTTTAAAATTGCCACTCAGTATCTCTGTTCCCGCGGAATGTGGACTATGGACGCTTTAAGTAAAGCGTTCGCTTATGTTGGTACCACGCTCACAAAGGACCAAACAATTGCAAAACGTCTCTCAGGCTGGTTGATGAAGTTGTTATGCCCTCACTGGGTTTTTGTGTGGATACCGCAGGATCCAAAGAGTGTGATTCTATCCCTCTATTTCAAGCCAAAACCTTCTCCACATGCTCCGGGTTCTCTGGAGATGAATCCAAGTGCAACATTCAACTGTCCGTTCAAAACCTCATGCTGGTCACTCTTCCAATGTACCTCCCTGAAACGTTAAAGACGCATCCGCACTCACAGCTGGTATCTGCTATTTATCGTGCAGAAGTTCATGCAAATGTCCCTCTTCCCCTTCTTCTCAATGCTGGCGAGCTCGTGCGTACTCGATACCGACGACAGCGTACCAATATGGCGGATACAGCAGTGGCTGGACAGTCATAGTTAGAATGATTGCTACTGAAAGTGTCCGCCCAGGACGAGAATTTGGCGGTTTGCATTGGCTCGCTGGTCCAGCGCATTGATCAAGAGTGCCCATTGTCATCAACTTGTGAGAGTTCACCAAACGAAACAGCCCCAGTTCTTCATCAACCAGAGCAGCCCATTGTATCACTCAGCAAAACGTGGAATGGAACAATCGCTGACTTCGTGTATTCCAGGTACACATGCAAATCATGGCTCGACCAGAAGATCCGTCAAGGAAAGCAGATGCAAACTCTATTCAGCGATATGTGCCCTCGGATCGCAATCTTGAAAAGTACTGCCAGAGATCGGATCGAAATAGCTGGCAGTTGCGATGAAAAAACGATGCCAACTGGAAATCCAATTTGTATGTTTTGAGCAAGCGACTGGAAGCCCAATTCAATGTTGCACTGGCACCAATTGATGAGAAGAAGCCCACATTCCGGGTATCTAGTATCCGAACGCGCTCTCACAAGTATTCGAAGTCCAGACAATCCGGCTTTGAAACGTTTATGTCCGCTGCAGCTGCAATGTTCAACAGAGGAGATGAAATTGATCACATTACGCCCGTAAACACCAAAAAGAGCGCAAGTTAGTCGTTACGTACACGCATATATACAAGATGAGGCAAACAACTTTTGCATTACCTTGGAATACAACTATCTTGGCCATAATTCGATTTGGATAGCTCTGAGCAAGCGCTCTTGTCTAATTCCTCCTGCCCGGTTGTCATTCACTTTGTTTTAGTGCGGTCCGCGCCGCCTGGATGAGTTCGCTGCGTGTGGCGCGTCATGGTCGCTTGGAGCCGATCGAAACCAGTGCTTGCGACCGCTGGCCAAACCGAGCGATGCCAGGGACGGGTACACTAGCATGTCCAGCTGCTACGTCAGATACTTTATGATCTCATCCATGGCATACTCCAGCACCTGCTGTGGGTGAGATAGTGCGGTGCGTTCTACTTGGAGGTGGACTTCATGGTCTGCACGGCGCGTTTTCTTACGTGGAGCCGTTTGTTCTTGAACTAAACCGACCCGTGCGCTTGGACACTCATATAGGTGGTGATAGACCACGTGGGGAGCCACTTTGCGCAACGGCTCCTAGTTGACCTTGCGGTGCGCTCATGGCTCCGTCGGAGCTAGATGCCTCAGGACCCACGCTACATGCTGGGCTTGTCGCAGATAGCGAACAGTTTACGACCTCGTTGACGCCTACTGAGAGCAGAAGGGCAGGGAAACGCAGCGTCGAACGTCGGGAGCTTGAGCAAGATCATGCCGAGTCTGAAATACGGCTGTTGGTGGCGCCAAGAAGCTACCACTTAGTCATGGGGAACTACATACACTTGCTTGCTTGTGTGCCTCGAGTACTCACCTGGCTGTCCTTCCTCATAGCCATCGATGCTGTGGAGTCGTCTGACCCAATGCCGCTTGTGTTCTTCCCTTCCCTTCTTGTTTTCCTGCGCGAGATGTCTCTCAGGTGTGCTGCAATCAAACGTTTGTTTGTTTGTTTTTGTGAATTGTGGAATGAGTTTGATTGGCTGCTGTCGCTCTCTTTACGAATGTCCACTCAACAAAACACATTTTGCGAGAAAGTCTGATGTCCGTCACTGCATCATTGCAGCCCACTTTAAAATGCAGGAGCCTTTTTGTGAGGGTTCTGGGTGTACATGAAACAGATTGATCGACAGCTTGCGCTTGGAGACAGTTGAAGGTCTGCTAAAGCACGTTCAACGGCTCGCAAGCAACTACAAGAAGACCAAGATAAACGACTCCAACGACATTCGAACGATGGCTAAGTTCGCTGTGAGGACTCGATTCTGCCCAGAAACACATGAGACCATGTCGTTTACATATATGTTCAAGAGGAACGATTTCGACGAGCTCAGTCTCAATAATGGGCCGAAAGATGAGCCTGTGATCACTGCGCTTTTGAGAAAATGACTTATTTGACGTGTAAGCTCATCAACTCACGACCTGCGTGCTGATGCTACATACAAGCTCAAAACCTGTAGAATCAGTGTATTTATGATATGTTTAACGGACGTAAAACTTCAGTATCACCTCATTGCGCTGTTTTCGTCGTCAAAAATGAAGCAAACTCAAATTGAAGATCTCGCCAATGGTACATGTTGGTGTGTGCACTATTTATGTGAAAAGGAGGGGCAAGGATTGGGCTGAACCCGAGTGTAGCTCAGTTGGTAGAGCGATTGACTGTAGTGTTTAATGCTGTGTTTCAGCATACTCGGAAATCAATTGGTCACCGGTTC
>JAADVF010001009.1:0-10176 GCA_023334555.1 Elongisporangium undulatum
AGCTTCCAAAGCAACCTGAAGAAATGAGTGAATCACAATGGGAACTTATCAAGCGTATGTGTTGCGGAAACCCGGATGACCGTATTGATATGGCTACTGTGGTCGAAGAAATGATGGCATTCGCAGAAGATGAAGAGGAGAATCAGGCACAAAAGGAGTGGGAATTGTATCAACTCGAGCAAGGGCAGACTCCAGTCCCATTATAAACCAATTTCGACATGTTGGCTGTGTAATTATTGCGTTATCAAAGCTTGTTCATGATGTTCAGTTGTGCGTGCAACCATCGAATCTTACAAGTTGCTTCACAAGTAACGTGCTCGAGCACGCAAATCCAAGGGCACGGTTTGAGTATTTCTTATGTACTGGCTCCATTCTTTTGTTGCGCTTCTCTTGCATTCAGAGTGAATCTGCTAGAATACGCCAACCACTTTAACTACATGGGCACTCCAGGGGTGCTCCATTTTCTGGACATGTACTCCTTTAAGTGAACCGAGACTACGCACTTCGATGGAAAGGTGGGCTTCCAATCGAAGCGTTTGGACGCCATCAAACGATCGCACCAGAATGCGCGTGGGCCTGGAAACATGTCCGTTACCAGTGTCTCTGGCGCAATTCGTTTGCCGATATCAACGCCCCCCCACGTTCCCATTCAATTAATCCAACATCGATGTAGAAGTACAAGAGCAAAACGTTTAAATGCCAACAAGAGAATTCGGGACTGATGAGTGTAGCCAGAGAGAAGATGAGTGTGGTCCGAAAGCGAAACCACGGCTCTATTGTCACCTACACAGCACGAAGCAAATCCAGCACCAGCTGCTCTGGGCGTTTCGCAGCAGCGTCGTCACGCGCCCTCCACGGCACCGGATTGCTCAGAGCAGCGTTCGCGTCGACTGCTTGCGCTGTCAGCTCATGACGCCAGACTTGTCACCACAAGCCCATCCCCATCCAAGCTTTCTTCAGATGCGCAAAAACTCTTCTAATCGGATCTTTATCTTGTTAATTCGATACTTTATAGTATTAAATAATTTATAGCAATATATAAAGTGCATACTCAATATCTAAAATATAGGCAATGAACTGAATTTAGTTATTGATCTTGACTGGAAGTTGGATGAGTGTCATTCGATGACTCTGTGTTAATTGGGCTTCCCAACTGGAGTTTGGAAGTCCCGGAGCTCATCCTTGTGAATCCATATAAACTGCAAGAGAGTGCGCCCAGAGCTCCATCTCCTCCCTTTGCGTTCCACTCAGCGTCGTCAGCTCCTTCGAAGGCTCTCTCACTATTAGTGGATTGGCGCAGTCCTGCGTACTCTGGATCATGGCCAGCTCCTTTGTGTTTGGGCTCTCTGTCGTCGCGACGCTGTCAACCATGGCGCTGTGCCTCAGTCCCGCACCCGCTATGCACCGTATCTGCAGGCTCAAGATGACCGAAGGCCACTCGGTCGTGCCGCTGATCTCGCTCTTGGGCAATTGCCATATCTGGTACTAAATCGGAGCCAAGCTTTCAAAAGACTGGCATTCCGTGGTTGCTAATGGAGCCGTGTGTTTGTGGATGGTTATAGGCTCCTGTACGGGCTTCTGACGGACAATATCTTTCCACTGGTGATCACGTTCCTCTTTGGAGAGATCATGGCTACGATTTACACTGCGATCTACTACTGCTGGACATCCGAGAGGGCTCACGTAGCCAAGATCGTGCGTCGCGTGGCTGTGATCCTCTTTCTGGTCACGATCTACGCTGGGCTGGCAGCCTTGGGCAAGACCGATCAGACGACAGCGCAGGCCGGCAAGTGCGTGGGCTACATCGGCATCTGCGCCAGCTTCATCTTGTACCTCTCGCCCTTCGAGTCGATCATGCAGGTGCTGGCCACCAAGTCCGGCGAGTCCATCCCGATTAACATGTGCGTCGCGGGCACAGTCAGCAATGCGATCTGGGTGACCTACGCCGCGTTGACGCACGACGTGTTCATGCTCATCCCAAATGCGGTCTGCATGGTCTTGGCAGCCATCCAAGTGACGCTTTACTGGGTCTTCCGACCCAAGAGCTACCGCTCCAGCAAACTGTTGTATGCCAAGACACTCCAGAGCAGCAGCGATGAGGATGAGGATGACCCGACCAGCACGTCCAGTGGAGAGGATGAATAACCCACGGCGGCCCGCTTCGGCAGTCCAAGTGGCGCTTACATGGCGATCGTGATCTCAGACTGAGAAAGCTTGTGATCATTGATGTAGGTAGTATGGTAATTATTGAATTGAGTCAATTTTAGCTGAGTATTTCGACCTTCCAGCACGCTTCGTCGTTTGAGATGACCGCACAGTTCAAGTGCACTAAGAACGCCATCTTCTATCTGATGATCATGATCACCATGAGCGTGGTCAGTGACGCGCTGTGGATTCTGTAGGGCTTGCGATCTGCGACTTGTTTGTGGCCCTTGTAGTAGTGAAAATCACTTTGCACATGTGTGTAACCCAAACATGTACTCGGCCAGCGTTTACCTGCAGTCTTGTGACCCGTCGACTGCTAGATAGAGGGACTGGCGAAAAGCACCATGGCAACTGGAGCCTACTTGAACAAGTTCAGATGAGGCTATGATCATTTCGCTTTGTTTGTCAGTATCGAGAACACGGTTGGCATGCTCAACTCATTGGCTGTCAACCGGCGTGTAGACTCATTGGTGAGCTCTGGCCTCGTTGGCGTTCGTGATGAGGTCTGTGTGAATGTGATTGATTTCCACGTAAATGCTCAGCATTGATGTATCGGAGCTTGTACGCCCAGGGTTTACCTGTTGCAGGGCCTCCTTGGCCGTATGCACAACGAGTCAATGTACATACGCCCAAGGAGGTTTACCAATGACTGATTAAATGGTATCGGACTCACTGTGCGAGCAATGCCTCCCGCCGCAACCTCAGTACACTCGTGATTCGGTTGGAATGCTTGGTGCATTCGCGTCCCGGAAGGGCTACCTTTGGACGACTTGATGCTTTGCGAAGGAGAGCGTGCGCTCTGGAACTCCTCGGTTGGGTTGCTCGCGCTCTCACTTCCAATGGTCTTGTGCTCTCACGCGATCCGACATGTTCGCTTCGCCATTGGGTTGTGCGCTCATTCGTTTAGGCAACTTACAAGGCGCTCTATAAACCGTGCTCTTGCCAAAGAGCGTGTGGCTGACCAATGAGCCGTTGGCTGCCTTTGGATCGTCTGCTTGTCTGCTATTGCGTCAAAGGATGTCAGCGCCTTTGTACCGCACGGACGATGTCACATATCACAAGTCCCAGGGGTCTATGAACTCCCATGGGGAACTCCCTCAAGAACGTACTCGTTTGCGCAAATTTGAAGCCTGGCGACTGGCACAGCTTCAACTTGTTTTTGTCCAGAGTTCAAGCGACTGGCTGGGCCGTCACATGTGGGGTTTCTGCACGCGATTGTCTCAACTGGCGATGAACTGACCAGTTAAAACCCGAATCCCGGGTCATTCGATCATGGCTACAGATGGGTTTTATCTATTGAATCTGGTTTTAATCGGTGAAACGAGAATGAACGGGTTTGGGTTGTTGTCAGTACCAGGTTTATCTGCCAAACACCCATGCTTGTGCATTTAAAAACCCAGGTGTTTCACTCCCTGCGTCAAGTATGTTTCACGCCGGTGTCTGATCGAACAGAGACACTGCGACCTTACCTCATCGAATCACCCGGATTAGAGGTGTCACCATTTCCGCCGCTCGATCGCGCCATAATGGCCACCGGATCCGGTGTTCTCTGGCTCATTGCGATGGCTCATTCACCAAATCCCCAGCGCCTTCTACCTCCATTCCCGTCTCCTCTGCCATGGGTTCGTTCACGCTGGTGCTCAAGACGCTCACGACCATCATGGCAGTGGTCATGCTGCTCAGCCCGGCGCCGGCCATCTTCCGCGTGCTCAAGAGCAAGAAGGTCGAGCATTTGTCGGTGCTGCCGATCGTGTCCATGCTGGCGGCCGCGCAGATCTGGATGCTCTACGGCTACACGTCGGATAACTGGTTCCCCATGTTCGGCACCTACATGTTCGGCGACATCGCGGCCTCGTTCTACCTGGTGGTATACTACACCTACACGACCGAGCGGGCCTACGTGCTCAAGTTCGTTCTGGGTTTGGCGGCCTGGATCGTGGTCTCGACGCTGTACGTGGTGCTGGCGTCCAACGAGATCGTCGGCGACAAGCACACGGCCTACAAGATCACGGGCTACATTGGCGTGGTGGGCAGTCTCGTGCTCTACGCCTCGCCCTTCGAGACGATGGTGCAGGTCGTGCGCACCAAGAACGCCATCTCCATCCCGATCCTCATGGTCTGCGTCGGCACGGTCAGCAACACGCTCTGGACCGTCTACGGCTTGGTCACGGACGACTGGTTCGTGACGATCCCCAACGGCACGACCGTGATCTTCGGCGTCGTGCAGATCGTTCTGTACGTGATGTACAACCCCAAGAAGATGCTGGACCAGCGTCTGCCCGTTGTGCTGTCGCCTGTGGACGGCAAGATGACCACGCAGTGGGAGCTGGTCAAGAGCCCCACACTCCCGGCCTCCACCGGCACGGACTCGGATAGTGTTTAGATTTACTACAGATAACCAACCTTTTGCCAAGTTTTTCGTACTTACTGTGTTCTGGCCCTTTCGAATCCGCTAGTTTTGCTAATTATTTGAGTGACAAAAGGTGCCTCATCAAATCGGTCGATTGGATGAGATGGTCTTTCTCTGTTCCAATCTGGTAAATCCCAGGCGAACACTTGGTATTAATAGAGTGATTGTCCAGCAACAAATTGACCACCATTCTTGGATTCCCTAGGTTTGGAATATTACGGTAATACACATAACTGGTTCGATGACGAGACCAAAATTGCCCCAGAGTGGATAATTGAATGGTTGAGCGAGCGCAAGGCAACTGCTCCTTTGGAAGCCGCTGTATAAACCCTCGGCTCGTGTTTTCAGACCCTTCAGTGCTCCAGACAAAGGATGGGTGGAGGGAAACCTCAGTCTAGCACTATCATCTGCTTATATGATCTAGTCATAATACTAGAAACTGTAGGCGTTTGCGTCACGAGCACATAATTTATGGTCATTCACATGCAATGGAATACCATCGGCGGCACGCTGAGCCAACAATTGCCTTAGACTTGAGACTCATAGAGCATTTAGGTTGTGGTCATGAAAAGCGTAGCGGGTCATAACTCACCAAGACCAGGCGGTTTAGTATATGGTCGCTATTTGTGTTGGTCTGTTTCTTTCACTACCAATAGTCATTGAGGAATCTACCTCAGCATATAAACGACCAAGTAATAACAGGCCCTCTTCTAGCTTTCAGCGTGTAAAGAAGCGCACAAGTACTGGCGATTCAAATTCTCTGAAGCCATAATACAGTAGGATCTACGGAAGCCACGTTGATACAATTGGCCAATGGAGCCCAGCAAATCACTTGAGTCACCAATTTCCACCCGAAAGAACAGACAAGACGGCGTTTGATCTCAATACCTTTTTAGACTGACGCAGTCATCACGTCTCATATTGCGCTTCAAGTGAACGTATTCCACTGACGTACTGTGTTCTGTGGTGTCGCCATTTGCGATTGCCAAGTGCATTCCATATTTAGATTTACGAATTGGGAATGTTTCAGACAAAGCGCTTACTATTTATGGAGCGGGACCATATCCGGCTTGCTAAGTACGGCTATTTCGCTGCTGCAAGTTCTGGTAGTAAACTGGTAAGTTCGCAAGTATTCTGGGAATCGGATCCATTGCGTGCTTGACAGATTTTTCCTCCATGTCGCATTCGCGGTGCTGTAACTGTTCAGTACCAGAGTGATGGTCCAGCAACCCCTTCATCTCAAAATGCCAAAAAGAGTGTACTTATTGTCCCCCACTGCTGTTGATTAACAGAATGACGCAAACACCAACTGACAAAATGCGCACTTCAAATCCCCTGTAATCACGCGCTCTGATGGACTTCGGTGCTGCGGCCGCCACTCTAAACAAATGGATAGGAGGACAATGGCTCGTCTATGCGCACATGCACTTTCGACTGCTCTCTCTCTCTTTGGCGACTTGTCACCCTCACCACATCTCAATCAGCTCTCACCAACTCCAGCGCAATCCCTTCTACTAGCAAGATGAACCCGGGAACGCTCGTGCTGCAGATCCTGTCGTCGCTTTCATCCGTGTGCGTGCTGCTGAGCCCGTCGCCGGCGCTCTACCGCGTGTACAAGAGCAAGAAGATTGAGAACCTGTCGGTCGTGCCGCTCGCCTCCATGCTCATGAGCGCACACGTCTGGATGCTCTACGGCTATCTGTCGGACGACATCTTCCCGCTCTTCGGGACTTATCTCTTCGGCGACTTCTGCGCGCTCACGTACCTGGCCGTCTACTTCAAATACACGGACGACCGCAAGCGCGTGGTCAAGATCGCCGGCGGCGCCTTCGTAGTGCTGCTGGTTGTCACTCTGTACGTGATCATGGGCCTGAGCGACGTCATCGGCAACAAGCACTCGACCGAGACCGCCATGGGCTGGGTCGGCGACGCCGTTAGTTTGATCCTGTACACGTCACCCTTTGAGACCATGGCCACGGTCGTGCGCACCAAGAACGCCATCAGCATCCCCATCTATCTCGTAGTGGCTGGTACCATCAGCAATGCGCTCTGGGTCGCCTACGCGGCCGTGATCGGCGATATGTTCGTGCTCGTGATCAACGTCATCTGCGTGGCCGTGGGCTCTTCACAAACCATTCTGTACCTGATCTATCACCCGAAGAAGGCATTGGCCAAGTACGACCATGGACTGCCCATCGCTATCAGCTCGCCTGTGAACGGAGAAACAGCGCAGTGGCATGCGGTCCAGAGCCCGGAGGTGCATACGAAATCTCAAACACTGGCTTCCATTGGACACGTGTAAAGTATATTAGCACTATATAGAACTGTGATTGCGTCTACTAGTAATTGGATTCATTGGCTCACTCGTAGTGAGATTCAACAGCTTGATCTCATTCACGATTGTTGCGCCATCTCGCTGCGCGATCTCAGCTTGCGCATCGCACGCTTACAATAGCTTTAAAAGCGTTATTTGGACGATCACGTCTTGTTTCACCTAACGTCAGCCTCTAAAGCTGCATCAATTCGATCTCTCCCACTGAGAGCCGCCAGCAGAACGGCTGCTTTCATGGGTGGAAGCTCGTACAAATGGATCCAATTTTTCACATCTGAAATCGTTCCAATCGGAAGCCTTTGGGGTAATCATAGTCATACTAAAAGAGTACGTATAAACTTTAATGATCCGCTGCTTTTGTTCAAAATGTACACGAGCCTTCCAGGGAATTGCTCCCAACTCAGGCGCATCTTTAGTGATCTTCCAATCGACAGCTCCGACCAAAGTTGGTCAATTCGTCTCAACTAGTGAGAGTATTGTCGTCCTTGAATGAACGATGCACTCTGATTTACTTTGAGTGGGCTCCAACGATGCTTCGCAACGTCGTTTACGAGGCTTGTGACTTATTTGAGGCGAGTTCGCAGATACTTATTTGATTAAGGATCAGCCGTCTCTAAGGTTATTATGGAAGCTCTTGTAGGTTTTCAGCCTTGTGGTTCAGAGCCAAATCTTCCGTCAGAACCCGCAGACTTCTCTCTCTCAATTTTCTTCTTCCTTTAGCGGAGATACAAAAGCCCAAGTTCTGCGTCGTATCGTCATTTTCAAGCCTTGTGGCGGTTTTAAAAACGATAGGGATAGTCTGATAGATTGCCGCTCGAGATCAGCTTGTTGATACTCCATTGAGAATCGGTCGTCTCAAAAACTTATTTCGGTAGTTCAGAATCAAAGCTTCCATCATGACCACCTCAGCTTTCTCAAGAGACCTCGTGGAGCATGGTACCAAATAAGTAGATATCACTCACGAAAGATTTGTACCTCTGAAGCACTGCCACGTGATACATGATAACAGGCCTGCCGCGATTTCATGCTTTTCTCGTTTGGCATGCAGACCAACTTTATGGCCGAGTGGTTTCCAGATCAGCTGAAATGCTATCAGCGCATTGTTGTAAAGGCAGAATGGAAAGCCAAATGTCATGCTATATTCTCTTGTAACAATGATATATTGCGAATTTGATTATGCTGTAGTTGTTTGAATCAAATTCGCAATATCCTCGCGCTTTTGTTCAGCAGCCTACTCGAGTGCACCTTTGTCGGGACCATTGCAAACATCAACGACCGCACCATGTTCCAGCAAATCCTTCACAATGGAATCATGGCCTTGTGCGATAGCGCTTTTCAATGGAGTATCCCCATTTCCATCCACTGAGTTTACGCTCGCATTGAGGGACAGTAGTACACACACAATGGCCAAATGCCCGCCGTGAATTGCGATTGAAAGAGCTGTAGATCCGTTGTTATCCTCCACGTTCACATTCGCGTTTTGATCAAGTAGCAATTTGACGACGTCGACATGACCATTCGACGTTGCGAGGTGTAATGGAGTCCGTTGGTCTTTATCAGCAACCTCGATATTCGCGTTTCGATCCAGGAGCAGTTTGACGATTTCTACATGACCCTTTTGGGCTGCGAGGTGCAGAGGTGTCCGTTGGTCTTCCTGTACAGTCTCTATACTCGCGTGTTGATCCAGAAGCAGCTTCACAATATCCGCATGCCCACAGAGTAAGTAATGCAAAATGCAAAGGCGTTGATCGCTTTGCTGTATCAGCCTCTATATCGGTGTGTCGATCCAGCAGCAGTTTGACAACGTTCACGTGGCCTTCATTGGTCGCGATGTGCAGTGGCGAACGTCGGCATTTGTCAGCAGCTTCGATGTTCGCGTTTCGATCTAGTAACAGTTTCACAACGTCGACTTGACCGTGCTTAGCTGCGACATATAAAGGGGTCCGTTGGTCGTTATCAGCAGCCTCGGTATTCGCACTTCGATCCAGCACCAGCTTGACGATTTCGAGATGACCATTCTGTGCCGCAATGTGCAAAGGTGTACGTTGCTTGTCTTCAGCAACCTCAATGCGGCGTTTCGATCCAGCAGTAGTTTCACAATGTCCACATGACCTTTGTTGGACGCAATGTACAATGGCGTTGCTTGGGATTGCGTAACCGCATCGACATTCGCGTTTTGATTAAGAAGAAGTTTCACAACGTCCACATGACCTTTGTTGGCGGCAACGTACAGTGGCGTTGACTGAACTTCCTTCACCGCCTTGGTATTCGCGTTTCGATCCAGCAGTAGTTCCACAATGGTGGCCAGACCGTTCTGGGCCGCAATGTACAATGGCGTAACTTGGCTGGCTTCAGTAGCTTCAATGTTGGCGCCCATTTTGAGAAGGTATCGAGCGACGATGAAGTGCCCATTGGCGGATGCGAGCAGAAGCGCTGTCCAGCCTTGCTTGTCAGTCACATCCACACGGATCTGGATCTCCTCGACCGCTCGCTTCACGTCCGCCAGACGGCCTTCGCGTGCAGCCTTCAGAAACGGCGGCTGGAATTTCTGCTGTCGAACCCATCAAGTCATCTTGTCAACGACCCACACTCATGGACTCTTTCAGGACCTCCTGGGTACACTGTTACCTTCACGCAACATCCAGGACTCTTTTGGCTACATTTACGTAACATTCGATACTTGCTCATGGATCCAATTTAGTGATTTGAGCCACACTAAATAGCTTGATAAGGTGTCCCACACTATATTTCGGATACGACGAAAGAACCGGAAATAAGGCTGAGAGGGCCAAGTGAGCGTCGCATGGAGTACAATCCACGCCGGTGACCGCGCCCTTGAAGCTTTGCTGATAGCTGTAGCTTGTGGTGGCCATAGGTGTATGGATTAGACTCCTATGAGACCAAGCAACGCCACTGGAACGCTGTTCAGGTATGAAGATACGACTCGATGGAGAACGCAAACCCAGCGCTCGCAGGTGATCGCTGTCCTCTCGGTCGCGAGCCACGAGTCGAGTGCGCTTTACAACAGGAACTGATACGACTGGTATAAAGCCACCCGCTTCGATTACTGTATTTGCTGGTGCACCCGGTTGAACCCCGATGGTTCTCTCGCTTTTGGATTCCCCCTCCACCCCATCAAGCTCAAGTGGCGCTCGCAATGGGCACGGTACAGTTGCTCGAGAAAGACAATCCTGTGGACGTCGCTGGAGACGATGGACGGAATGCGCTC
>JAADVF010000101.1:0-56034 GCA_023334555.1 Elongisporangium undulatum
CGGAGCTAGTGGTGGTTCCCGAGCTGGTAGTTCCAGTGCTGGTAGTGGTGCCAGAACTGGTGGTACCGGAGCTTGTGGTGCCGGAGCTTGTTGTTCCGCTTGTCGTACCAGAGCTTGTCGTGCCGGAGCTGGTCGTACCAGAGCTGGTCGTACCGGAGCTAGTCGTGCCGGTGCTGGTGGTGCTAGTGCTGGTACTAGTCTTTCCAGAACTCTTGCTGCTGCTGGAGCTGGCCAGCTTGCGCTCTGCCTTGTCCAGGATCTTGGGGAAGATCTTATCGTAAAACGCATCAAACCGTTCAGCGTCGGTGGATCCCAGCGCATCGATCTCATCCTTGTGCACGGCATAGTACAGGTTGTAGACTGACTCTGCGTCGGCTTGTAACGTCGAGATACTGCTGCTGCCGCCGCTTCCGCTGTTGCTGCTGCTGCTGCTTCCGCTGCTGCTTCCGCTGCTGCTGGCCAGCGCCGCAAGGCCCCGACCGAGGTCTTCCGCAACCTGTCCGGCTTCCGGGAGCTGCGCTTGCGCCTGCGGGGCGTTCGTGGCCGCCAGGGCCACCGCCACCAGCCACAGACACGAGAGTCTCATGCTTCTGTCTCTTCCTGCGGGGGTTAATTCTCGACTGATCCCGCTCTGCACTGGCGCTCGCCCCCCCCAACAGCAGTGTACCCACGCGCAGCCCTACCCACGAATTTCTGGTACGCTCCCAGACCTATTACCCAAGCAATATCCAACAACAAACCTACCCCTCAAGGCAGCGCCGATACTGAAACCAAGTGAACCGTCAAAGATTGAGAGCGGAAGCCCTAATTGCCTGCAGATGCAAACGGCTAGCAAATGATTGAGTTCTGGGTGGGTTACTGGAAAATTTGGCTTGCTTTTCGGCCTTTCAGCCAACCAGAACGCGTCCAGACGGCAGTTGCAAGTTCAAGGCACAGACGTTTCTGACGTGTTGTCCCATGGGGATTTTCTAAGATCCGCTTCCTCTATGATCCGCTTGATGTCAGTAACCGTAGTGCCGGTGCGTGGATGTGTGACGTCCTAGAGAACAATGACCCGGATTCATGGGAACATTCAGTCAGACGCATCCGCTCATCCGCTTGTTAATGGTGCTCAAGCGGATCTGCATGGCGTGGGTACAAGCGGAATCAGATTCGATGATGCCCTTCGGGTCAACCCGTGGGTACATTTCCGGACCTCATCACCACAGGATGCGGGTCATGATGGGGAGGGTACATTCAAGCTTCCGTCTATCGACCACCACCACTGTTGTCTGCTTGTGCGTAGTACTGCGCGAAGCGGCTCTGGTGCTCCGTCCACCAGCGCGCCGCGTCCAGTTCGCTCACCTTGTCCTTGTCGAAGAGCACGGCGATGACCTCTTCTTCGAACGTGTCCTCTCGTCTGCCCATGTGCAGCGCCACGCCATCGCGGCCTGCGAGCTTATCGGTCTTGCGGTACATGGAGCTCAGCTCGAACTTGGCGGCGTCCTGCAGCGTCAGTCGCGCCTTGGTCTCGCTCGAGTCGAAGTCGATGCGGAGGCTTCCGAACACGGGCGAATCGCTCCACGTCTTGACTTCTGGGGGCGGTGCTGCTGTCTCTATTGCTGCTGCGACGGCCGTGGGCTCAGGACCGCTCGGTGGTCCCACTGTTGCAGCAATGGAGGAGCTGAGTCCGTTGGCCTTGGAGGTCTCTAGCTCCGATCTCATGACCGAGAGCAGATTCGAAGAGATCTCGATAGGCTGAGAGACTGGGACTCCAGCCAACTGGACGGCCTTGGACTGCGCTTTCTTCCTGCGGGGTCTCGGGATGGCTCGCTCCTTGGGTCCGGCTGACTTGATGCGGCCATTGTTGGTGGACTCCGATATGTCGATCTTGCGATAGCTGCCGCTTGTGGACGTGAGCGTCCTGGACGAGCCTCCGCTGCTGTTGCTGGGTCGCTCTGAGAACGTAGAGCGTCGCACCAGTTTGGGCTGGAAGGTCAGGTCTTTCTCCTTCTCCTCTTCCTGCCGAAGCCGCTCGGCTTCCATCTTGGCCTGCTTCTTCTGCAGCCACAACGCCTGGCGCTCCATCATGGACAGGGACGAGAACTTCTTGGCCTCAACTGCAGGCTGAGGCGCCTCACCAGCGTCTGGCTCTGCGCCGTCGTCGTCCTCTGCATCGTCCTCTTCGTCATCTGACAGCGAAGCTGACGGCTCCTGACTGTTGGCGTCCTGATTCCGCTCTTCTGATAGCACGATGAGCTCTTTGCCAGGCCTCAACTTCCCACGACTGGGACTGGGACTGCTGACACAGTCGTCCTCCGCACTCGGCACTGCAAAGCAGGCAAAGTCCTGCAGCTCCAGCTCTGCAGTTACAGCAGCGATATCAGTTATGTGTGAGAAGGACAGACGGACAGTCACTCGCTCCCTACGGATGTGCTTCCAACACTTGCGCTGGGTCTGGGGATAGATGTCTCCTCTCTGGATGTGTCTCCGGATCATCTACAGCTCCAGCGCAACGTCAGTCCACACACACATTGAGACATACAGCCACAGCACCAGAGCCAAACCTCTTCAGCTCCGTCGTCAGGAAGACCTGCGCGGTTGAAGTCGTCCCTGAGCCAGTTCTCCACGGCCTTGACTCGCGGGTGCCACCATTTGCCTTCGGGTTCTTCCAGATCGTCTCTCAGCAGCAGCGCCTAACGCCACAGAGCCATTAGCACAACAGCAGTCGCATGTACAGCCTAATGGACGCTCATACACGCACCAGGTTCTCCGTGAACGGCGCCTCGCGCACGGCGATGGTCTGCACCATCGCGATCGCTCTCTGCGCATCTGATCTCCGCACCCGAAACGATGTGGGCTATTTCCAGCGCCAACGCCGCTCATTGGTAGAAAACATATTCTCAGATGAGCTATCATTGGCTGAAAATAACAACCAACGGGATGCAGCCATTTCGCGCATCAAAGAAGAATCGGATCTGCAAATGCGCCCGAGTCTCGGGCTCTGGGGCCTCGGCCTTTGGGTCTGCGCGACTGCGGTCGACGGCAGCTTCTGTGCGTTTCTAACCCAATCGATTCGTCTGTTGTGTGCCGCTGTATTGATCATCGCCCGCATCCGTAGGCCTCTCCAGAGCCGACTGCTGCAGCTTCTCCCATGAGCTGCCATGCTGCGGCGCTTCCGTTTCTCCCTGGGGCACGGGTACGCACTGCTCAATGAACAGACTTGCCGCCTCGTCCTTGTTGGTTAACTCTCTCCACTTCTTCGTAGACGCGCTACGCTGTGGCTCTGACGGTGTTTGCTACCGAGGGACAGCTCCGTGCCAGAGCAGCCAGGACGATCCACTGTGCAATCTACCCAACGCCAATAGCGCTGGTGACGACCAGACTTCCTGGCGCACATGCCGTCAGGGATCACCCAAGATGCAGGCTCTGGAGACGGATCGCATGTACGGAGGCAGTGCGCTGCACATGGCTGCGTTGGAAGGCCGGGAAGGCGCGATGGACTGGATGCTGCATCACGAGCAGCGGGATCTCAACGCCCAAGGACGTGGTGGCGCCACACCACTGCATACGGCGGTTGTTCGCCCAGCCGGTACTTCGATCCTGCAGTTCCTGCTGGCCCATGGAGCCAGAGTCAACGCCGTGGATGCCTTCGGCTTCACTCCGTTGCATCGCGCGATCCAGAGTGGCAATTTCGACGGCGCCACGCTGTTGCTCTCCAGTGGCGCCAACCTCACACTCGCTGCTCCGGGCGTACGATTCCATCCATTCACTTTGCGCTGGATTGAAGTAGCTGTGCTCAATTGCTGTTGTTGTGGCCGGTAGGGAGAGACTCCGCTGCATCTGGCTGCCTACGAGAACTCGCAGGAGCTTGCGCAACTGTTGCTGGCGTTCGTACGTTGTATATAGCCCTCGGCCACTTCCTCGATCGTCATCACCAACCTCTTTATGGCTGTAGGGAGCGGATCCGTTCGCTCGCAATGACCGCGGGGTCACTGGCTTTGATGTAGGGCTCTTCGAGATGTCCGTCCCGCCTCACCACATGACGTAAACAAATGAAATGCAGCTCCTATTTGAATGGCTTAAGCATTGGGCGTGATGGAGATCTCGCGGTTGAGCGCAGTCGTGCGCGAGATGGCAGAGCGCAGAATGCCCTTACGCTGGTACTCCTCCACAAAGCTCACGAGGTCCGGGAACACGAGTGTGGCCGCCGTGACTTCTTTGGGCGGCACGACCGAGTACGCGCCCGTGCTCAAGTGGTAGATCAGGTTGTGCTTGAAGGCCACACGACCTGAAGCTGCATCCACCTTGTCGATGAATGTGGCGCAGTAGGACTGCTGCCTCGCACTGTAGCGGATGAGGAAGCTGCCTGGCTGTGGATTCTGCAGCAACAACTCCTGCGCTTGCTCGCGCTCGATGTCTCCGTGGAAAAAGCTCTCGAGTCCCTCGGCCCGCAGACTCGAGAGTCGTCTAGCGAGCTGAAACTTATCGTCCGAGGCGAATTTGCTCACCAGCTGCATGCAATCCACAGCCTGCGCTTGCTGCAGAGACCAAGCTAGCGTGAGTGGTTGATCTGCGTGGAGACTGTGCAGGCCAGAACTCGTACCATGAGGTGGTTGCAGGCGTGGCGGACGATGTAAATGTGGGTCCGGGTCTTCTCGTCGCTGGCCGTGGACTCGAGTTCGTAGCTAAACACAGAGAGAATCGTCAGTCGTCGGGGCTAAGCACAGCTCTCAATACAGGCCAAACGCACTTGAGGTTGATGAACTCGTTGGACGTGGACTGCACCACGGCGTCGTATTCGCGCGCGCACCAGCGGCCGATGCGCTCGTGGCCGTTATTCACATCCACATAGTACGGCCCAGCCGTCTCGACGTCCTGCACCCAGTCGAACACGGACGAGTGGAACGGCCGAAGCGAGCCATCTTCCCCCACGTAGAGAAGAGAGCCAAACGAGCTGCTTAGCTCTTGTTGGTCGTAGGCACTCAGCTGTAGAATGGACGCGACGGTGGCAGTCGTGAACGGCTCGTAGGCGGCACCCAGCACCTCAAGCACCGGTCGAATGTGCTGCTTGTACTTCTGCGCATCGAAATGGCTGTCAAAGAACTGCCGCAGATAGCCGCCCATGCCCATGGGCAGCGACTGCAGCTGGTCCACGCTCAGTCGGCCCTCTTCGAGAGCCTGCACGATGTTGACGGCGTAGAGGAAGAGCCCCTCGGCTCGCTTCGTGATGCAGTCGATCTGCTCCGACGAGATCTCGATGCTCTTCTGCAGCGCGTTCTCGACAAAGGCGCGAACGTCCAGCGCATTCTCAGTGTCCGTGTGGTCCAGAGAGATCGTTGGCGTGTACATTTGCAGCTTGGCTCGGATCGTGTGCTCCTCACGACTTAGCAGCACGACTCGCACCCATTTCGGAAGCCGCGCGATCAGCGACGGTAGCACAGTCACGAGGCATTCCTCGTCCGCTTCAGATGACGATCCCAGTGTGCCGCCGCGGCCCAGTGTTGGCCGTTCTGGTGGCATGGACGACGAAGAAGAGGCCGCCAAGTGCTCCAAGCCATCCAGCAGGAGCAGCAATGGCTTGCTCGAGGCAGGACGAGCAATAGCGTTCAAAGGATCCACGAGAAGGTGCGCTACGAGAGCCTGGAAGGAAGAGACGGGCACGATCTCCTCCAGTGGCTGGCCTGCGTGCAGCCAGGCAGCGTAGGCTGGGAGCTGCGTCGTGAGCTGATACGCTAGGGAGAGCACGCATCGACGAGCGTTCTGGGTTTGCTCGTCCTCCTGCAGAGCGAAGTGGAAGGCCGCGATCTCGGGGATGGTTTGCACCATACGAGCTGCCAACGTCGTCTTACCAGCACCGATGGGTCCAGCCACCCAGAAGACCTGGCTCGTGGAGCTCTCGGGGCTGTCGATCCACTCGCGCAGTGCGCTGAAGAGCCAGTCACGACCAGCGAAGCGCATCGTGAGTTTGCTGATCTGCAGCTGGAAGGAGAACGGCGCCAGCAGCGCAAAGAGGCGGGCCTGCTGTCCTTCGTGGTCCAATTTGCCTCGCAGAGCTGTTGCCAGTTGATCACGGCGCACTTCGAACCGCACGGGGTTGATCGTAGGATCCGAGCTCGCGGCAGCGGAAGACGAATCGCCGGCGTTGTGGTACACGAGGCAGTCAGAGAGATCGAGCCACTGGATGCGGCAGATCGAGAGCGGGATCTCGCACGGACGCACCATGAGCGGTACAAAGCCCAAGCCAGCAGCCATAGCGGCCGAAATGTCGTTCAGACACTCTCCGTGCGGTCTCCCGACGCTCTCGGGAGTGACGAGCAGGATCATCTTGCCGTTCTTCTCGGCCGACGCCCACTGCATGGCCTGGGTGACCCCTCGGTCCTCCGCTGCCCCTGGAGGTGGCGGGTCATACATAGCGAAGCCCATGGCCGACAGATCCGAGTAGAGCTGTTTGGCCAGTACGTAGCAGCTCGAATCGAAGCTGAACATGTAGCGCGTGGAGTCGGGCGTTGCAGCTAACGACTCTTTAGCCCCAGCATCAGTCTCTGCGGGTGTCGGCTGCCGGAGTGTTTCCAGCGGAGAGTTTGGGCCTGAAAGGTCCAGAGCGCTGGAGCTTTTCTGAGCCAACAGCAGTCGACGGACACTGTGTCCGCGTGAATCCCTTCCGATCGTTCTTGAGGTCGTCGCGGCGTCGAAGACTCCGAGATTGTCCAGTCCCGCGATCGCTGGGACTCCGTAGGCTGCCACGGAATCAAACAGCTCCAGAATAGCGCACAGACGCAACGCTTTGTCCCTGAAGACGTCCGTGTGCAGCTGCTGCATTACGAGCAGCTGCCATTCGTCTCCATGTGCGTCCAGACGCAAGGCCGCCTCATCCTGCGGCATGCAGTCGCGCAGATCGAAGAACGGCAGCATGGAGATCGCAGGCGGGGGCTCGCTGTCCGCCACCATCACGGGGAATATGCTCAGGCGACTGGACGCGGCACGTGCGATCTCGTTGAGACAGTACCCGTCCGGTCGACGCAGCGCATGTGGCGTCATGAGCAGCAGCACACGGCCGTCCTCTTGTGCGTCCTTGACGCCACTCAATGCGCCCGCGATCCCGTCTTCCCAGTCGATGCCGGCCGAGAGCTTCTCCACGTCCACCCACACGGAGTGCCCACGCGCTTGCACTGCATGAGAGAGCCACAAAGTCAGCCCAACAGTGTCCGGTTAATCAGCCCAATCAGCCAGAGCACAGCTCACAGATGTGCTTGAGGTGGAAGGCGAGCTGCTGGAAGCGGTCGTGTCCATCTACGCGCAAGATGCAGGGTCTCAGTCGGTCTCCAGTCCACAAGATCGCCGATTCGCCCAGCCAGACGCACAGGAGAGGAAGATCTGAAGCTTGGCCGTGCGGCTGTAAGGCAGCGAGTGCGCATCCCAGTCCGTGTCCGTGGGCGTCTGCTCCTCCGTCACCAGCTGAGGCGACTGAGACGCGTGCGGATGCGCTGCTTGTCTGGCTGCGAGGCACACGGGGCAGTCCGCCGCGGCGGCCGGCAGCTCCATCTCGGTCCAAGTGGTTCTAATGGCGATGGGCGAGGTGTAACCCCCGTACCCGGGGTTACGTTGGTTACGATAGGCTCGTCAACATGGCTACACTCTATTATTGTTCTATTTCTGCACCAGACGCTTGTGCGTGGCCAGATCCACGAGCAGCACGAGACGCGCGTCGCCCAGCCACACGGGAATGGCCTGCGGCTGGATCTGCTGGTCCTGTTCCTCTGTCTTCACCAGCAGGACGGGGCCTGTGCCGCTTTTTTCTCGCAGAGCTGCCGCATGCTGCTTGAACTGCTCACTGAAATCGGCGATGGAGCGGCCGGCCGCCGCCTCTGCTGTGGAGCTGGTCAGTGTCAGCATGCGCTCGTAGTCCTCTTGAGAAACCTCCAGCCTGCGCTTGGTGACGAAGGGTAGCACCAGATGCAGACCGTCCTCCGTGGGGCGGAACACCAGTCGGTCTCCGCCATTCGTCACGCGCGAAAACACGCGTACGCCGGTGTTGAGGATCTGCGTAGCGCACACCACAAGCAGTCAGTTACACTACAGAGATTTCAGCAGCGAAGCAGCCCGCACCTTGAGGTCTCCCCCAGCGAGACACGCAGTCTGCACACTCGGGTTCACGAGGCAGATGGAGGTGGCGTTGTCCGATCGACCGACCAGGCGATGGTGCGGGAAGCCATCCTTGATGCCGTAGAACGACCGGATCTCCTGCCAATAGTCCTCACGCAACGCACTATAGCCATGCAGTGCTATGGGCGGTGCGTCTTCTGCGTCTTCCGCTGCAGCCTGGGCCTTGGCCGCAGTCTCCTGGGCATTGCGAGATAGGGGGCAGTGGCGAATGGTGTGCGTCTGCGATCCACAAAGATGGCACGCCACAAAGTCCTGCTGCACGTTCAGCGGTCGCTGAGAGGCCTCGAAGGCGTCCAGTCCGCTCTCGGTCACTCCCGGGAGAGCGTGTTTCTTGCGCAGCAGAGTCACGAAGAAGCCTCCGGTGTTCTGGTCTGTGGGAAAGAGTCGCATGGCGTCACGCAGCATCAGCACCTCATCCTCACGTGGGAACATCGACTTGAGAAGGCGCACTCCCTTCAGCTGCGGCGGGACGTCGTTGTAGTCGGAGAACCACTGAATGGGCGTGCCCTTGGGTGCCGTCTTGCGCTGCCAAGCCACCTGCCAGGAGCTCAAGCCAGGGCGCGTGATAAGCCCCGGAAGCAGCGAGGAAGCATCCACGATCTCCAGTGCGCCATCAGCTCTGCGAAGCACTTCAGAAATGACCTACAGGCAGCAAGCAACACATGGTGGCCTAGTCAGCCCACAGCAGCCACATACACGCTGCCAACGATCCACGCACCGCCTCGTTTTCTATCGGGTTGAGTGAGCAGGTCGAGTAGACCATCAGTCCTTCAGGCTTGAGCAACGCTGCAGCGCGCATGGCCAGCGTCACTTGGGTCTGATGCAGCGTGAGGCCACTGGCCGCGTTCCAGCGCCACCAAAGGTTGCGGTTCTTGCGGATCGTGCCGTCCCCGCTGCAAGGAACATCGCACAACACACGGTCGAAAACGCTGGTGCGCTGCAGCTGCTGGCTTGAGGCGTCGTACAGCCCTGGGAACAACTGGCCGTCGTGACACGTGACCACAGCCGAGTCCATACCCATGCGCTGGAGCTGGTGCACCAGCATGTAGCCGCGCTTCTCGTTCATGTCGTTGGCCACGACGAATCCCGAAGCCGATTCCCCCAGCGCCTCCATGACCTGCGACGTCTTGGAACCCGGAGCAGCGCACAGATCGAGCACGCGATGGTGCGGCTGCACATCGAGCAGCAGCGCTGGGATCATACTCACGGCCTCTTGGCGAGTGATGTGGCCTTCGGCCGTGTGAAACATCAGGAAGTCGCGGAACTCCTGCAGCTGCGAGTGGGTTCGCGCTGTAACATCAGAATCATCAGTTCGTTGGCACTGCAAGCAATAAGTCAGTACGAAAGCGACGCACCGATGCGAGAGAGATCGCTGCGACCGCAGTCCAATTGCCACGCGCCTAGCGTTCCAGGATACCACGGCAGCTGCCTGTACCATCAGTCAGACGCCGTGCCATGTTCACAATCACTGAGAGATAGAGCTGCTGCATACCAAGGCGGGGACAGAGGCTCTCCTTCATGCTCAATGCCAGCAAAAGTCTTGGCGAAGTGCTGCGTCAACTTGTCCTTGATCCTAAAAGGTGGTCGTCAACAGGCTGAAAAGTCAGTAGCAGTTTTCTGTGTAATGGACTACGCTGCACTTACGCTGCAGCCTCTGGAACGTTCTGATTGATGCGGAAGCAGGCTGGCAGAGGAGCGTTCAGTGTCGCTTTGATCTCTGCCACGTGCTCTGCTTGGAAAATTCCCTGGGCCTGCAGACCAGCCAGATAGACAGCCACGAGTCAGTCGGAAGCTCATCAGTCCATGCCATTTTAATCGCTTGCAACTCACCAGATAGTACTGCACCAGTGCAGGCTCATCCGCAGCGGCCTTGGCTTGCACCTGCCCCTTGGTGCTCATGCTCACGCGTCTGCAGAGCGTCGCAAGCAGCAGCCGACGGCTTGTCACCAGTGGCAATGGCATCAAATGACGTTGTACCACTATGATTGGTACAATATGCTCATCACGTGGATTTGGTGTGGCGCACACTAATCCAGGTTCGTGGGATTGCGGGGGGCCGACACGTAGCTGCTCGCAGATCCGGAAGAGCACGCGAGCAAAGATGTTCCCCGGCATGGCCAACATGAACTCCTCGTACCCGACCCAGGCAGGCCCACCCGGCGGCATGGGCGGCCCCGGTGGGATGCCCCCTAGAGGCGGACCCATGGCTCCCCCCGGAGCCCCTCCCGGCGGCAGCGGCGGCAACCCCAACTACTTTACGGACAAGAAGAAGGGCGAAGTGAACGAGCTCAAGAACGTACGTGTGTCTTTGCTGGGTCTCTGTGGCTCTGGGGGCATGGATACTGATAGGTTGTATGTCTGTGTAGCTGCTGCGGGAGGTCACGGTGGAGCGCGACATCAAGCGCAAGCGCGAGATCATCAAGAAGGTGATCGCGTACATGACGCTGGGCATCGACGTGTCTCGGCTCTTCAGCGAGATGGTGCTGTGCGTGGACACGAAGGACCTGATCGCGAAGAAGATGGTGTACTTGTACCTAACCAACTACGCTCAGAAGAACTCGGAGCTGGCCATCATGTGCATCAACACGCTGCTGAACGATTGCCGCAACGAGGACCCCATGGTGCGCGGGCTGGCGCTGCGCTCGCTGTGCTCGCTGCGTCTGGACTCGATCTTAGAGTACATCCACGACCCGCTGCAGCAGTCCTTGACCGACACGAGCGCGTACGTGCGCAAGACGGGCGTGATCGGCATCCTCAAGGTCTACTCGCTCAACCCGGAGCTCATCAAGGAGAGCGACATGATCGACACGCTGTACAACATGATCCGTGACCGCGACCCGCAGGTCGTGAGCAACTGCCTCGTGGTGCTGAACGAGATTATGGCGGATGAGGGTGGCATCGCCATCAACCAGCACATCGTGATGCACCTGCTGAACCGCATCTCGGACTTCAACGAGTGGGGCCAGTGCAACATCCTGCAGATCGTGGCGCGCTACAAGCCGGCGTCACAAGACGAGGTCTTCGGCATCATGAACACGCTGGAGCAGTGCCTGCGCGTGTCCAACAGCGCAGTGGTGCTGGGCACGGCCAAGTGCTTCTTCCACCTCACGGCGCGCATGGACCAGGGCATTCAGGAGCAGGTCTTCGAGCGCATGCGCCAACCGCTGCTCACGCTCATGGCCGGCGGCAGCCACGAGCTCAACTTCTGCGTGCTGCACCACATCCTACTCATGGTTACGCGTCCGTCGCCCGTGTTCAACCGCGACTACCGCCAGTTCTACAACCGCTACAACGAGCCCACGCACGTCAAGTACGTCAAGATCGAGATCCTCTCGGGCGTGGCCGACGCCTCTAACGTGGCCGACATCATCACGGAGCTCAGCGAGTACGTCACGGACGTGGACCAGGAGCTGGCGCGGCGGTCCATCCGCGCCATCGCCGACATCGCGGTCAGCACCAACTTCTCAGCTCTGCCCGTTCCGCCGCCACAGATGCCGGGCTACCCGCCGGACGCCTACAGTCAGCAGAGCGCGGCGCAGGCGCTGTCTGCCATGCAGGACCAGATCGTGGACACCATGGTGGACTTCCTGGAAATGAACCTTGACTACGTGCGTGACGAGAGTCTTGTGGTCATGAAGGACCTGCTGCGCAAGTACCCGGAGAAGCGTCACGACGTGCTCGCGGTGCTGCCGCGCATCATTGGCTCGGTTCACCAGGCCCCGGCCAAGGCTGCAGTCATCTGGATGCTGGGCGAGTTTGGTCAGGACCTGCGACGCGCGCCATACGTGCTGGAGAAGCTCATCGATGAGTTCTCGGAGGAGAGCTCGCCCGCCGTGCAGCTGGAGCTGCTCAGTGCGTCCATGAAGCTGTTCTTCAAGCGTCCGCCTGAGATGCAGAGCATGCTTGGCCGTCTGCTGCAAGCGACCATCAACGACTCGAACCAGCAGGACGTACGCGATCGCGCTCTCTGCTACTACCGCCTTCTGGAGCAGCAGCCGACGGAGCAGGCTGCCGCCATCGTGGCCCAGTTCCGCCTGGAGGACCCCGTCACGGTCTTTGCCGAGATGGTCGAGTCGGATCTCAAGGAGCGTCTGTTCTCAGAGTTTAACACACTCGCAGTTGTGTACGGCAAACCCAGCGAGCTGTTCGTGCCGCCCACGCACCAGTCCAACGCGGTGCTGGACGAAGAGGAAGAGGACGACCAGGATCACGAAGGCGACGAAGACGAGGGTCAGGACGAAGGTTACAGCGCCAACCAGCAGCAGTACAACGCCCCTCCAGCCATGCAGCGACCTCCGCCGCCGCAGCAGGCACCAAACATGGATCTGCTGGACATGGACTTCGGTGGCGGTGCGCCTATCATGGCCCCCACAGCAGCGCAGGCTTTTCAGTTGCTCCCGAACCCGGTGCTAGACGCTGCATCGTTCCAGGGCAAGTGGACTACGAGTCGCATCGTGGGCAATGCCGCCGTGCAGCTTCCACAGATCCCGCCTCAGAGCGAGATCGAGAAGGCTTTCGCGGCGCGTGGCATCCTGACCATGGCCTCAGGCGACGTGGGTCCGCAGTACAAGTTCTTCTTCTACGCGCAGGACGTGCAGGGCGCGTTCTATTTGGCCGAGACGATGGTGGATAAGGCTGAACGTGTGCTGCGTGCCACGGTCAAAGGTGACGACGAAGCTGGTGGCGCCCAATTCACGGAGCTGCTGCAGCGCGTGCTCTTCGGCTGAACGTAGGTCGCTGTGTATTGTGCGTTAGAGCCATTTTTCAATCCACAATTGCTTTATTTCCCTGTACGCTCGCTCTTCTTGTCCCTTCCCGGCATTAACGGCCCCACGCCATGCCCCCTTGTCTCTCTTTCTCTCTGTGTTGCTGTCGTTCTAGGGACAGGACGTCACCATCTAACGGGCGAGGCCACGGTAGTTCATTTCCAAAGTGGATGGCGACCAACGCAGTGGAAGAGATCTTGGAGCGGGTCTACGGACCGTTCACAGGCGCAGGCTGGCGACCGAAGGCTTTCAGCAGTGGTTGCGGGCGGTACCTCTGGAGCGACGCTTTTGGTGTGTGCAATTTCCTGTCACTCTACGACGCCAAGGGACAGAAGGATGAGCGCTATTTGGACCAGGCGGACGCGCTGATCGACGCTGTGCATTGCGAGTTGGGCTGCATTCGTGGAACCAACACGCGCTTGGGCTCGGCCACGAGAAGTGAGCCCACATTGGGCGGCCTGCGCATTGGAAAGGACCAGGAGGAGGACGACGGCCAGTACTTCCACTATCTGACCAAGTGGATGTTCGCACTCAGCCGCATGGCTATCGCCCGCAAGAACCTCCGCTACACGCGCTGGGCCGTGCACTTGGCCAAGTCAGCTCACGACCGGTTTGTGGTCCGAGGGCGTTCGGGTCGACCGCTGCGCATGGTCTGGAAGCTGTCGGTGGATCTGCAGCATGTGATGGTGTCAAGCGAAGGCAATCTCGATCCATTCGATGGTCTCGTGACGTATCGCCTGCTACAAAAGCAGAGTGATCAGCCCGAAGTCTTGCGACGAGAGATCAACGACATGCAGGCGCTCGTGGACCGCAAGTTGCCGACATTCGCAACGTCCGAGGACCCGTTGGACGCCGGGGAGGCGCTCTGGCTCAGCGAGTGGTTCCCACAAGAGCCCTGGGCCGAGACGCTGCACTGTGCCGGACTCGCGAGCATTGGGCTACTGGCCCAGAGAGGCCATTTATCCCCTTCGTTCCCAGTGCATCACCGCCTGCTCTTTCGAGAGATGGGCACAGCGCTGGGCCTGTGCGTGGCCGTGCGGCCCGGCCAAGAGCAGCACAAGGCCTGGCAGCGCCTGGCGCAGGAGCTACTGGTCTTTTGGCGACCGCATTTGTACGAGCGCGATACCGACATCTCGCCTCTCATGTTCGCTGCCGCTCTTCTCCCTGGCGTTTGGGATCCACACGCGATGATCTGATTACGGCTAAAAATAGTTCTTGGTGGCCGAGTCATCTTAGGATATCGATTTAGCCAATTAGCAAGCTCCAAGGTTTCTATTTTCAACCAATCAACGACTGTGGTTTTGTCCTCCCGCGCTTTCTGTGGCCGCCATCTTTTGGCGCCAGCAACCAGCAGCTCAGTTGTCAATCGCCTTCCAAGAGCTAAGAGCATGACCTCCAGCGGCAGTGTGTTGCGCGTCAAGAAGCTCACGGAGCTGGCAATCCTGCCTGTGCGCGGCTCGGCCCTGGCCGCCGGCTTCGACCTCTCCAGCGCCTACGACGCTGTCGTCCCTGCGCGTGGCAAGGCGCTCGTGAAGACCGATCTGGCCATCGCCACACCCGAGGGCACCTACGCACGCGTTGGTGAGTGGCTGGTCGTTTGGCAATTTCTCCGTAGTAGTGCACAAGATTTGACTTGAGCTCATGCTGCTTAGCGCCTCGCTCGGGTCTGGCGTGGAAGAAGTTCATTGATACTGGCGCCGGCGTCATCGGTAGGTTCATAGTCGCAGATGGAGGATGACTCCATGACGACGGCGTTTAACACCCTCCTCTTTCTGTCTGATGCAGATGCTGATTACCGAGGCAACGTGGGCGTGATCCTGTTCAACCACGCAGATGAGGACTTCGAAGGTGCGTATACATTACACTCACTCTGTTGATTTTGGTTTGGCTCTTACTCAATCCAATCATCAATGCTTAGTCAAGCGCGGAGACCGCGTGGCCCAGCTGATTCTGGAGCGGATTGAATATCCGGAGATCGCTGTCGTGGACGAAATCGAGGAGACGGAGCGTGGTGCCGGTGGATTCGGCAGCACTGGCGTTGACGCGCCACTCAAGCGACCTCGACCGGCCGACGCGTCGTCCCCTGCGAGTGATGTCGGCGTCTCGAATGGATCTGTGATCTATGACACACTGGCGCAGCTGTTTGCGGACGGAGTGATCGACGATGCCAAGCGTCTGGCGATCAAGAAGCGCCTATTCACGGCCTCCGAGACACAATTGGAGCTGCTGCGACGCGCTCTCTCGGAGTTTGGCGAGCACAAAAGCCAGCAGACCGTCTTGGAGTGGCTGAATGCCTTCGTGTCCACCAGCAACTGAGTGAGAGAGTTCATGAGAATCTGAATCCATATTTCTATAGATCATTTTATCATCAGACTTGTAAATGAGACTGGCACATCAGCAAGTGAGTACAGTAGACGCACATAACAGATGAGTCACCGCTGCTGCTGAAATGCTCAGTTGTCGAGTGAGATGCGTCCAGTGCCGCTGACGTCTGGCCATCAGCAGTTTCTGAGCCCAGCCAGCGCCAGAGATACGAGACACTGGCCTGTCTCTAACACAAGACCATCATGGCTACATAATTAATGGCGGTAATAAAATAGATACAACGTGCACTGCTACCGTGATAACTGTTACAGACGCGCTGTGTGCGACGGCAGCGCGTCCAGAAGCTCCCGCAGCGATGGCCGATCCGAGGGCTCTGGCTGCAGTGTCTTGGCCACGAGGTCTAGGTATTTGGCTGCGATGCCTCGTTCGCTGAGGCTTTCGACGATGTCGTCCACTGGGCGTGTGGCCACGCGAGGCTCTGGGTCACCAGTGAGCATAGCTACGGCTAGCGCCCCGAGCGACCAGATATCTGCGGTGGCGCTGTAGCTCACGTCTTCTCCAAGGAAAAAGCGGCGCACTTCCGGTGCCATGAAGGCCAGCGTTCCTGCAGCGTGGTGCGTCTCCAGAGCGCTCTCGAGACACGTGGAGACGCCAAAGTCAGCGATCTTGGCCAGGCCGTCCGTCTAAGACAAGAGAGCGAGGAGTTAGAGGAAGCTTGAGATCACCAGACGGATACACATGTCTGTACCGTGAGGAGCACGTTGCCTGGCTTGAGATCTCGGTGGATGATGCCATGACGATGGATCTCCAACAGACCAATACAGAGCTGCCGAAAGACCGACTCGAATGTGGCAGCATCTAATGGACCCTGTAGTACGCACAAATACACCAGTCAATTAAGGCTGAACATGCGTCGAAATCAACCTTGACCATCAACGTACATGACTCTTGAGCAGAGTCTTGAGGTCTCCGCGGTCGCAAAACTCCATCTCGATGTACACGAACGGTCGATGGGCGATCTCCTCCAAAAAGTACTGGAAAATGCGCACGACCTGCGGGCTGCGGATCTTGGACAGCAGGTGGATCTCGTTCACAGCCTCCTGTAGCTTGTCGCTCTCCTTCAGTACCACGTGCTGTCCCTTGCGATTGCGCACGAGCATCACGTCTGCGAATTTGCCCACGCCCAGCGACCGCACGAAGGAGTACTTTAGCAACTTGGATGGCGACTGTAGTCCCTGAATGCGCTTGTTCCAGCGTACCAGACCGTCCTCTACCGAGTCCGACTGCCCGGGCATCGATGCCAGTGCAGCCAACCGTGCTACAAGCTGTGCTCGGTCGTCGTGGCTTTCATCCAGAGTCTCGACGTCTGCAAGCAGCGCAAGAGGCTCTGGGCTCTTGATGCGGGAATTGCTGCGCGAGCTGACAAGACGACCGGCTGCGAAGGCCAAGGCTGTCACTATTCCCGCATACGTCCACCCAGCCGACAATCCACTGGGATTCAACACTGGCTCATGGTTCACATAGGCTGAGGGGTCCATGTACGCTAATTCCGTGAGCGTGCGTGCGGAGGGGCTAGCCAGCTGCAGCACATAGTTAGGAAAGCGCACGGCCTCAATGGCCACAAACTCGTGGCATTGGGAGCAGTCGAGATAGCACGCAGAGCCTCTTTCAACGTGACGAATGGAGCGAGATGACGCACACGTGGCGCAGACAGCGTGGCCGCAGCAGAGTTGGACGCGAGCTGACTGGCGCATGCGCAGACAGCGGCTGCAGTCGAACAGCGAGACCGGCGCAGGAAACAGTGTGGCTGCAGCAGACGCGTAGCTGGGCGGATCCAAGTGACGCTGAGATAAAGATACATACCCAAGCAGTGGGCGCGAGGGTAAACCCCGGTTCACGAACGGCAAGTGGTCCAGCGCGTGGCCGCCAATCTTGACACACGAGTACTCGAGCACGTCGTGCTTGGCGACCTCGTACGCACGCGACTGACGAGCGCCTTCGTAGCGATGCGGCGTGGCCATGAGATCTGCAGCCGAGGCCAGCAGAAGAGCTCTACGAACACGAGCAGCGTTGTCGTCGATGATGCGCTTGTAGTCCAGCGTATGGCCGCCGATCTTGGTCTCCACGTAGCGACTTTGCGTGGGCGCAGCGTACGAGTGCAGATTGACCTGACGAGAGGACGATCTGGAGAGGGTCGACGTAGCGGAGCGAGCCAGATAGCGCTGGCGGATCCGCTCCTGCTGCGCGTCCTCGTCGTCGTCGCCATCGAGAGCGGCCGGCCGCCGTTCGGTGGTGCCCAGCGTCAGCATTTTTGAGCTTCTCAGACGAGTCACCATCCCCATTTGGCTTTGAGGTTCAGAATACGATCTATTTGGAAAGGGTATCATTTTACACAGGTATGGCTGCCGTGCCCGTTTCTAAAATCCCAGACTGCAATCGACGCGCTGTGCGTGTCGCTGCAACTGTAGTACCGTGGTGCGCAAAAGATCCCAATCCAGCTGGAATCAGCCGTTTTGCAGGATGCGCAAGAGCGAGTCTGAGTCGGTATACAAATCCCAAGAGAGGCCGCTCGCCGATCTTTCGCGTTTGTTCAACGTTTCGGTCAACACTTTTGCGTCCTACGGTCCCACGGTTCTAAGATCCCTTCCCCCTCTGAGTTGTGACAGCGGCCGAGTGTTTGGCCAGTTTGGACCGCGGTCCCGCCTGTCCCCTTTCCCTCCGGGCCCGGTCCGGATCGCGGTCCGCGGTCTGGTTGCCCTTTGAATGTTCTCACTTTTGAAAAATCCTTCGCCGGCCGCTCGCAACAGGAACTCCAGCCGCATGGGGCGACTGGCCAAACCCCCGCGCCCGGCGGCGCCGGCCTCGTCCGCCGCCTGCAAGAAGCGCCGCAAGAAGAAGGCGTCCCCCCGGCGAATGGCGGCCGCTGCCTCAATGCGTGAGCCGGTGGCGCTGCCGCAGCTGCCGTCTCCCACTAGCTCCACGGCGTCCACTCCTTCGTCCTCCTCCAGCAGCAAGGAGTGCGAGCAGTGTGGCAACAACATGTCGCTGGTCGAATCCTCACTGGTCGTGGGTGCCACAGGAGCCAAGGGAGCGACTGGCGCCGCCTGGACAGCCGCCAACAAGAAGCTGGTGACCACAGGCTGCCAGGTGTGCGACTTTGTGGCCTACCGCAAGAGCCAGCGACCATGTGTTCAATGCGAACGCGCCCATTGCGAACACTTCTGCGAGTGGTGCGGCCATGGATACCACACCAAGTGCGCCCGTTTGTGCGATGAGAAAGTGAACGCGCCCAACGGCTTCTGCTGCAAGAACTGCGAGGTGGAGCACGCGGACGACGACGACGACGACAGCGACGGCGAAGAACGACCGGACAACTCGAACAGCGTCACGGCCAAGTGCGGCAGCTGTCGCACGTCCTTTAGCGCCGGCAGTGGGGAGGACGACGACTCGGGCTTCCACGTGAACGAGTCGGTGCTGGTGGAGAACGAAGAGGTGCTGTACAATGCTGTTATCTCGGATGTGGACACGAAGAACGAGCGCGTGAAGATCCACTTCATCCGCTGGAGCAAGTCCTTCGATAATTGGTACGCCATGGACGACGAACGCATCAACGAAAGCCTGGCGTGCGACTGCTGTAACCAGTGGTTCCACATCGGCTGTTTGCCGCCTATCAAGAGTTCCGGGCGATTCAAGGACACCACGTACGTTTGCCCTTCGTGTATCGATGACGCGCGTATCTATCATAGTGGCGGTACAAGGCCCAAGAACAAGACGGTGACGGCGCTTGCGAACAGCACCAAGGGTTCATCTAGCCGCAAGAACAGCATGTCGGAAGAGATCAAGAAGGGCAAGTCCGGCTCCCGCCCCACTTCGAATGCGGCGGATTCGGATCGCGACGACGCCGGCGGCATCAAGCGCAAGCGCAAGCGGTCTCTCTCGACTGATTCAACCTCGTCCGTGGCGAAAAAGGCGGCGGCGCCAGCTGCGCCCATTAGTAACAAGCGCAGCAAATCCCCCGATCGGCCCGCGAAAGAAGAGAGTGTCAAGAGCCCCAAGAAGACGGCTCACTCGTCTCCTCAGAGACCAGATCATTCCCATTCAGGTGTCGCCACCGAATCTGAACCTCAACGCAACGCCACGAAAGCTGCGGCCAGCGACAAGAAGCCGTCAGCAGCTGTTCTTTCGATGGAGAAAGCCCCTCAGCCGCGACGCAAGCCAGCCAACTCGGTCTCTGCGCTCCTTAACAGCCCCGAGATCGGAAGCGGAAGCGAGCGCGAGCGAGAACGGCTGACGCACAAGGCCAGCGTGGCGTCGTTCATGCAGCGTAACGTCGCAACGCTCACGATGCTGAACTCGTCCCCAGCGAAACCCAAGAGCCGCGTTGCCGGTTCCTCCTCGAACGTGTTCGTGAAACTAGAGCACGATCGGCCGTCGCTGCCTTCGCTTCCTCGACTGGCGCTGGCCACTAACCCGATCAAGAACAGTGAGCTCACTGGCTGGGCCACGGCACCGTCTTCCTCCTCTCGCAATCTGCCACCTCCGATGAAGATGGGCGGACGAGGCCCCTTGAGCGCCTTTGACATCCTGCGCGAGGTAGCGACGCAGTCCATTGGGGGCGATTTTGTGGAGCCTGCGAGCAGCAAGCCCAGTCGTGCCACGGCGGCCAAGAAGGACAACAAGCGCGTCAAATCGGACCCTGCGCCTACCGCGTCGGGCCCCGGCGGAGCGTCCACGTCGCCGTCCAAGGAGCGGATCCACCTCAACTCGTTCGTGGATCTGCATTTCAACATCCGCAAGGAGATGTACCTCAAATTTTGCTTTCTGGAGGACGACGGCGTGCTGGACCCCGAGACAGCGCAGCTGCTGCGGTCGCTCATCTACCCCACGTCCGACAAGTTCCAGGACCTCAAGTTCGTCTACCTCGTGAATAAGGACCTGCCGTCTGTGCAGCTCACGCGACGGTTGCTGGAGGTCGTATCGACGCGCTCGAACGCCAGCGGAGGAGCGTCTTCGTCCAGAGCGTCGTCTCCCGCGCCGGCGGTCGCAAGCTCGGACTCTGAAGAGCCTCAGACGTCTGCTGGGGCTGCTACTGGAGCCACTTCTCTGGATGTAGTGGTCTCCAAGCCAGCACCAGCAGTCTCCGTTCCCGTCACTGCTCCGCCATCGTTAACATTGGCTGCCAGCGTGACGGAGCCCTTGACGACGGGGAGTTAGTTGTTCAAAGTATCCTAATTATGATTTTAACATGTAGCAATAGCAAGACCGGAGGCAAAGCCATTGCCGTCGGCTTGAGTCGAGCCAATTAAAGCAGCTCAATCCAAGTGTCTTGTGCATGACTCTTCGTGGTCGAGTCAGTTCATGAGACACTGATCCCAGATTGGATTCACGTGATGATGTGACACTCGAGCGCAGGGGATCATGAGTGGATATCACAGACGAATCTCGTTCGTACAGTATCCAATGGCAACGCAACGATCGACGGCGCCTGCGCATTTACACGATGGTGACTCTGAACCCTTCACAGCTCTCAGTTCAAAGATGACCACCAGCGTCTGCAGCATAATCAGTGAATGCGGTGCCGCCCGCAGCATGGGACACAGAACGGAGACCGTGCTGAAAATACGGTGGACCACACCATCTCTGGCCTCTGTCTGCTGGAATCGGTCAATCCGGATGGCTCCAAGTCGGCGGCTGCCTATGTCGCTCGTGGCCGCATGTTCCCTCGAGAGAGGCATTGGGCAGGCAGGAAACCTGCCGTGGTCATTGCCTGGTGACTGGTCGTTCTTCTGCACGGCCACGAGGGACCAGGTGCTGATCGTGGGCCGACGCTCCTTCGCGGAGTTTGGCGTGCCCCTGGCCAACCGCCACACGATCGTGGTCTCTTCCTCCTGGACGGAGGACGCGGCCTCTGCTCCCCAGTCTTCTCTGGTTGCTATGGCGTCGTCTCTGGATCAGGCGCTAGAGCTTGCGGCATCCCATCCGCGATACGCGCATTGCCAGCGAGCCTTCGTGGGCGGCGGCCAGCGGCTGTACGAGGAAGCGTTGTTGCATCCGCAGACAGACTCGTGTCTGCTCACGCGTGTGCACCAGAGCCTGCCAGACGCTGACGCCTTCTTCCCCAAGTGGACGCACGCCTTCCCCAGACTCACATACAGCACCACGGGCCTGTCCAACGGGTGCGCTTTGGCTGTTGGATTGATTGACGCATTGGCACTAACTCGCGACCTGACTTGTGGCTTCACTTGGTTTCAGTATCCACTTGAGCTTCCAGCGGTGGGAGCGGTTTCAATAGAAGACTTTACAAGCATATTGTGTTTAGTAGCATAACCACATCTCGTTGTTGCTACAAGCATATACCGTATGTGCATGAGCATAGTTCTATTTTCTTCTGAGAACATGTTGGGTTCGTCTTTTATTATGGTGGTGTCTGATGCAGTACCGTATTTTGAAAGGGTACAGGACTGACCGATGGCCACCATGGAGCAGCCTGCCAAGCCGACGCTGGAGCTGTACAAGCAGAGCTTCCGAGAGTATCTGGTGCGTGGCTCTCTGCCCATGAGTCTCTTGATGTGTGGCTGACCTCTGCGCATGTGGCAATAGCGCGAGACGGCAGCCGTGGCCAATGAGGACGAGCTATCGGCGCTCATGACGCTGCTACACGAGCCGCTGCCGGTCTCGTTCCGCCTGAACCTGCACCGCCCGGAGGCCGAGCAGTAAGCCTCGATCACGATTGGCACCTAAATGGAGGTCGTGGAGCTCATTTCGCTTGTACGTTTCAGCGCTAAGACCTCGCTGGCCAAGGATCTGCAGTTCCCGGCTAACACGTTCACCCACAAGGACACAGCCGTGAACCCGCCCAAGTGAGTCTGAGGCTGCACTTCGTTCTCCATACAGCCCTGTGACTGAGCCGTTGGATGTGTAGACCTATCGCATGGTACCCACTGCCGCACGTGGCCTGGCAGGTCGACTGTGGCCGTGTGGCGCTTTCCAAGAGCGGTACGCATCCTCTTCTTCCCATCGCACTCACGCTCTGGTGCTCAGTCTCATCGAGCTCTCTCTCCTGTCCAGCGCCCAAGCATGAGCAGGTCAAGGCCTTCCACTCGTGGCTGCTGCAGCACACAGAGAACGGCACCATCGATCGCCAGGAGGCCGTGAGCATGCTGCCTGTGCTCTTCCTGGACGTGCAGCCCGCCCACCGCGTGCTCGACATGTGCGCTTCGCCCGGCTCCAAGACGACGCAGGTGCTGGACTTCCTGCTGGCAGCGTCCAGCGATGCGCAGGGAATGGTCGTGGCCAACGATCTGGACAAGAAGCGCGCGTACATGCTGGTGCACCGCCTGACCCGCAACACGCTGCGCCATGCGGTGGTCACGTGTGGCCGTGGCGACACCTTTCCCGGTCTCTACGAGAACGGCGAGCTCCAGAGCACCAACGTCTTCGACCGCGTGCTGTGCGACGTCCCGTGCAGTGGCGACGGCACTCTGCGCAAGAACCAGGCGCTCTGGAAGGAGTGGCACATCGGCCAGGGCCTCACGCTGCACCCGGTGCAGCTGGCGCTCGCGATGCGTGGAGCGGCGCTGCTCAAGGTCGGCGGCGTCATGGTCTACTCGACCTGCTCGTTCAATCCGATTGAGAACGAGGCCGTCGTGGGCGAAGTGCTGCGTCGTGCTGGCGGCGCCTTGGAGCTCGTGGACGTCTCCAAGACGCTGCCTGACCTCGTGGCACGTCCTGGCCGCACGTCGTGGCCCGTTGGCTGGCGCTCTAAGTCTCGATCCACCAACAAGGGCCACTTGTTCAAGGCCGCGCCTGGTGCCGAAGCCACAGCGTCGCCTGAGGACAAGCTACACGACTGGTTCGCGTCGTACGATGACCTGCCGTCGGAGCTGCGTGGCCATCGCCTCTTGCGCTCCATGTTCCCTCCGACCTCCGAGGCCGGAGCCAGCATTCTGACAAACGCGCTGCGACTCGTGCCCACGGACCAGAACTCTGGCGGCTTCTTCATCGCAGTGCTGCGCAAGACCCGCGACCTGCCGGGCGACCAGCAGCAGGGGCTCGAGCCTCTGGAGGAGCATGTCGACACGACGCCCCCGGTCGAGTACGTCTGCAAGCTGTGCCAGGGCAAGGGCCACTACATGAAGCACTGCACGCAGTACCTGCCGGAGACGGAGTTCACGCCATCAGCTGACGCTCCTCCCGCGAAGAAGCCGCGCACGGACGATGCCGAGCCCAAGAAGAAGGCGTCAGGTGAGAAGCCTCGCGAGACGCTCTATCGCCGCATTGGCGATGACGTCTGGCAATGTATCCAGCAGTTCTACGGCATCACGGACGCGACTCTCAAGGATCGTCTCTGGTGCCGCTCGGATGGCGCCGCGAACGTGAACTACGTCGACGAGCCCACGGCCGCTGCCTGCCTGGCGGGCGATGCGCTTGAGGTACGCGATTGGTTGCTTGGGGATTGGATTCAGACACAAGACTGACGTGTTGCTTCTCTCTCTCTCCTGTGACTACAACAGATCGTCAACACCGGGCTCAAGGTCTTTGTCAAGGTCACCGAGAAGGGTGAGACGTATTATCGTCCGTCGGAGGAATCCCTGGGCTTTATTGAATCGTTCTTCGCCACGCGAACGCTGCCTGTGGACCTGGAAGACCTCGTGACGCTGGTGGACGCCAAGCACCACGTGCACTTCGAGCAGTTGGCCTCTGCCGCCACACAAGAAACGCTCAAGACGCTTCCTGTCGGCCCTGCGGTGGCGCATCTGTCGTCCAACGCGGCCATTGCCATCAACGTCTGGATAGGAAACGGCGCCATTCTCCCGCGCGTGTCCAAGGCCATGCGTGCTGAAGTGCACCAGGCGCTGCGCCGTTAGCGAGAGAACGTCGCCGGCCGCACCGCCGCCCTACTCCGAATCACTTGCTGCTGGAGCTGGGCACGCGTCCGCATGTCGCGCATTAGGAAATAAAATGAATCTCGTTTACCTGCTCGCTGGGAGTCGCTGGAGCTCTCGCTCTTGTCGTCATTGGACTCTTCGTCCACAAGATGGCCGTCCACAGCCGTCGCAGGTCCGTCCGAGTTCATGATGCCGCCCAGCACCTCGAGATAGTCGCTCTTGGGCACGCCCCACAGCCGGCTCTCGTTGTTCTCGACCCACGTCCCGATCACCAAGACCACCAGAGCTATCAGCCCCACGACTGCTGCGGTGCTATTAGTCGCAGACCCAGCGAAACGGTTAACACTGTGCAGTGACTGCGATCACAGGCAAGCGGGACTTACTGGTACATCCACGGCAGCTTGTAGGCCACGATCTTGGCATGGCCGTGGTTGCCCAGCAGCAACCCCGTGAACCCTGTGAGCCAACTCCCGACCACTTGCGTCCCGAAGCGCGAGGCCAGCCAGAGCTTGGTCAGCGACATGTAAGCCGCCACTGCCCCGATGGCCAGTTGGATCCAGAGCGTCTCAGTCTGCAGCACAGCTGGCAACAGCACCACGACCGACATGTGCGTGTCCACGCACGGGAAGCCCCACGTGTCCGGATCGACGCACAAAGGGTCTCTATGCAGCGACGGCTCCACATCGATCGGTCTCTCCACTTGCAGCAGCGTCTGCAGCAGCAGCACGGCCAGCAGATTGGCCACGCAGATCCAGACGTACGCCTTGCCCAGCTCCGCTATGAGCAGCAGGAAGACCAGCCTGCATGCAAGAGCCCGGATGAGGTCTGTAATCAGACGCACAGTGCAGAGCGGTGCAGAAACCGGACCAGAGAAGCAGCGAGATGTCTTGCGTGCGATACCGCGAGGTCGTGCCCTGCAGCAGGCGGTCGAGCCACGGAGACGCCTGGGGATGACACGCATGAGCTCTCGCAGCATCTGTCAAGAGAGACTAATGACTCACTGACCTGTTTGCATTGTGCCATCCAGCGCACGAAGCGCAGGTCCCACTGCAGGATCGGATGCAGCTCAGCCGCCATGGTCCAAGAGGCACAGACTAATGGTCGGCGGTATTCGTTTCCGGAGGGACTGCACTGACACCTTGAGGGAAAGGCTGGGCGACATATGGCCGACGGGTCGGGTCGGAGCGAAGCGAAACCCGCAGATGATGATGCTCACATTGGCCAAACGCCCAATGGGTCGCGGCCTGTCGCCTGTGTCATCGACCCGTCGAGACGAGCCTCTGCTGTTGGCAGCTCAAAGCTGGACACGCAATAGATGGAGCTGCTCCCTTCTAACGACGACGTGGCTGTGGCGGCCGAGGGCCAGGCCACCATCGAGGACAGGTGACGGACGCTTGCTGCTGCTGCTGCTGCTGCTTAGTCAGCCTCGGACTCACCTGCATGCTGCCTTGTAACAGACTGGACCTGCCGGGCGTGATCGAAGAGGGCCTGCTGCTGGGCTCAGTGCTGCATGCGCACGATGCGCAGCTGCTCAAGCACCTGCACGTTTCGTATTTATTGGACATGGAGAACCCGCGCAAGCGAGACACGGCCAAGTTCGTGGCCGTGGCGGACCCGGCGGTTGAGCTCGGCCGCGTGGAGCTGGACGACGACTTTGCTTACGCTACCTTCAAGGAACGCGCGCTGCAGGCCAACGACCTCATCCAGCAGGCACTGGAGCAGCACAAGACCGTGTTCGTGTTCTGCACGCACGGCAACAACGAGAGCGTGGTCGGCTGCATCACGTACCTCATGCTCACGGCCAAGTGGACGCTGGAGCGCGCGTACAAGCACGTGCTCCAGAAACGCCCGGCGAGTGCACCGCGCAGAGCCTACATTGAACAGGTACGTACGATTTCAGTGCGTTGGATGGCTTCGCGATGCTGATGCGGTGCTGCCACGATAGCTGCGGATACTTGAGCTGGAGTACCACGGAAGCGTGACGCTGCGGTTGGAGCAGGTCGGCCCCAGCATGATCGATCTGATGATGAGGTTACGCGGAGAGACGACCGATCGCGGCACGGTGGTGTCGGACGATGTGAGTGAGAGCGGCAGCCAAGCCACAGAAGGCGGCGAATCGACCATCGAGCGCGCCAGCTTCGTGTCCAATTTCTCCGTCGCGACCGGACTCCACAACGGCAGCTCTCTGCGCGAGACCATGATCATCGCAGAGCAGGAGGAGGAGGCGTCCAACGTATCGGAGCAGAGCCGGCATAACGGAGCGATCGTGCAGCGACGAACGCGGACAAAGCAGTCAAGAGGCAGCTGCGTAATTTCCTAGATACCGACGCAGAAGGTCGCGACTGCGTATATAAATCCTACAACACGAAGCACATTACCACCTTTCCCTGGACTTGTTCCTTGATCTTCAGCCGCCGAACAAACGCTGCAGTGCACAGAGTGAAGCAGGGGCTTTCTTGGGCGTCTCCTCTGCGTTGGACTCTTAACCAGCACAGACACTGGTTACTCATCGCAAAGCAAGACAAGGCCAGTGACACGTACGGTGGTTCCTTTTGTTGATTCGCGCGGCTCGAAGACTTCGCGCTCTGCCTCGGGCCGAACGTCCGTCCAAAGGTGATACGAGAACGCAGGCGTTCTGCAGAGGAAGCTGGGGCTTTCGTCTTCGACAAGGTCTCTCCTTGGAGGCAATTCGCTGTGCAGCAGTCACCAGTCTCTTCTTGGCCGAGCATATCGCGACCTTGCTGTGCGCAATGAATTGTGTCTGTCACCATGCCACAACTCCACTTAAGCCAATCGGTCGAGAGGTCTACCAATGCAGTGTACTCCACCTCTTTGCTGCCACATGTGTTGGAGTCTGCACCATCGTCAGCAGTTCCACCAGCTGGAAGGTTCTCCTTGTCTTCGAGCTGTGGGATTCCATCCTCATGGCAATGCGCAAAGTCAAAATGCTGGATAATCGCTTGATCCTCCTCGTTAAAGTTCGCCGGTGGAGTGCCATACAGTCCGAAGCGGCGGCGCTGGTTCTTGCGTCTACAGATCGTCACGTTGGACAGATTGACGCTCAGCGGCGGCGTGATCAGAGTCTCCGGCTGCTCAGCAGTCTGCTCGGCTGCCTCTGTGTGCGGATCATTTAGTGGCTGCTCCATTGCCTCACTGGGGTTCTTCCTAAGACACAGACACATGCACACAGTCATCAGTTCTCATCTGCTACTCCTATGGACGGATTCACGCGTCTCTGGTCTCAGTCAGAGGGCTGAACCACTCGCCTGCTGCTTGCGCGCGCCTTCATTCCCCAACTGCCTCAAGGGAAACCTTCAAGTTGCCTTTTTGCGTTGCAGGATCCGGGGTGCGATCCAGTTGCCCAAACAGAGTCTTTTGTACCAGTATCAACGGTACATTTATCTATTTTTAGCGCTGCCAATCTGATTCGGGACGGAGCTCATGAAGATCAGAAGCGCAAGATGGACGGGCTGTACGCGTGGGTAGACGGCTTCGAGTTCTCTCGGCCCAAGCGGCAGATTGCCCGGGACTTCAGTGACGCAGGTGGGATATGTGCAATGGCAGGAGCAGTCGCGCTGGCGGCTTCTAACGCGAGTCTGCGATGGCAGCGCTGCTGGCGGAGCTCCTGGCGCAACTGCATCCGGCCTTCGTGCAGCTGCACAACTATCCGTCCACGCACAGACTGGAGCAGAAGCTGAGCAACTGGGAGACGCTCAACCGTACGGCTGTCGTCTTGGGGCAAATTGCAGCAATGGCGGACTAACCTTTTGTCCTGTAGGAAAGGTGCTCAGGCGGATCAAATGCGAGATCGCGCTCAAGCACCAGGAGGATCTGGCGCATGCGGTGCCTGGCTCCATTGAGGTACTGCTGCTGCAGATCAAGAAACAGGCAAGTTGTGACGAAAACGCTACTGGCTACGGTGGCATGAGACGAATAACTTAGCTATCGCTTGCTCCTGTAGTCAGAGCGAGGACAGCAGAATCGGTCAAGAGCGCTCACCAAATCAACCTTTGCATCCGCCACAAAGCATGGGAACTACACGCAATACGTGCCAAGCAATGCATTGGATACTGCGGGATACAGCCAAACGCCACGGAATCGAAGAAAGCTGTCGGTGACTGGAGAAAACAGCAGTCCAAAGCTAATTCGTGGTGGTAGTCCATCGGCTGCCATCCCTCCTGCCCCCTACATACCACACAAGAGACCAAGTACGAAGGCGTTTCAGCCGGAAGAGTCGATCGCCTCCTCCTTTTCCCGAATCCTGAACTCCATCTCCAAATCCAGTCGCCAAGACGCTCAGATCCAGCCAGCATCTCCTCCGCGACCGCACATTAAGCAGATTAAACTATCAGCGTGCACTCGCTCTCCATCGAAAGAGCTTTCGTTGCAGACGCCACGGCCGAATGAGACCGTCCAACGATCACGAGATACGCACAGTCCTCTGACCAAGACACCGTCAACTGCTATCATCTCCAGCATCAAATGCATCAAGACCGGAGTCTCGGAGCACTCGTCATTCGTGTACTTCACCTGCTTGGATGGCAGTAATCTTGGACACCCATTCGTTCCGTTGAGTGAGCCGCGGGAGAATGTTCAAGTCGGGTGCATCGTACGGTCGCTCGCCTCCGGAGACTGCGTGGTGCAGTTGTTGAAGTGCGTCTCGTCTGAACCGGGGACCAAGACCAGAGCCTACGTACCCACTGAGCACTGGATCGAATGCTGCGGATCGCAACTGCACAATATCCAGAACATCTCGTTCCACCAGCAGTCGCAGACTTGGCAGTGGCGTCCGAGAGCAGCAGCACTCGCGTTTACTCCGTCCAAGCGCGTTCGATCAGCTATGAAAGCCATTCGACCGGAATCTTATTCCTACCAAGTGGTTTCTCGCATCCTCTGCTCGCTCGTCGACGTCGCTTCCCCCGTCTGCATCACGCGGATCCACTCCAGCAATGCAACGTTGCTGCCTTTAAACGACTGGACTCCAGCTCCCGAGCCGTTCGCAGTTCCGCTATCACCTACACTATTTCCGACAGTTCGTGTGGCTCTGCCTGCCGGCTTGACGCGCCAGCAGCTCTGGCGCAGGCGCAGCATCGCAGCATAAAGGTTTCCAAGACTTAAGAGAAGACAGTCCAGCAATCTTGTTAAGTGCGAGTTCGCCCACAAAATACCACGACCTTGAGCTCTTTCCGACGATGCGTCCGCCGCCTCTGACGGTCGGACTGAACGGGCGTATAGCCTATTCGTCTGAACACAGAGACGCCTGCTCAGAATTTTCAGGGCGCAGTAGCAATGAGCTCAGCGTCAGCGACCATTGAGTGGGTCGACATTGGTAAGTGCGATCCATGACTACTTGATTCAAACGGCTGTTCCCACACTCATGGAAAATGCGCGGAATGAGCAGCTCAAGCAAGTCGCAATGAACCCAGATCTCACATCAGTTCATTCCAGTTAGTTTTTCAACCAGCACTGATTGTAATTAGGCTCAGTTCATGGCTCAGAAACAAGGATGAAGCCGTCATGCTGAAGGCCCAGGCCGCTGAGATGGGCCAACAATGGGTCCTCTCTTTCGTCCACTTGTTAGCTCTCTGTATCTTCATCGTCGGAGGACTCTATGATTACTACGCCTGCTTTCAGCTCAGTTTGGGCCAGCGTCCTCTGCGGATCTCTTCTCAAGCGTAGAGGCTTTGGGGCAGACGGAGAGCGCAGCATTTAGACTACACCCCACGCATCCACTGAGCTCCAAAACAAGACTCCGGTCTCAGGCTGCGATGGATTCTGTATGGGGATCTTACGAATCTCCGGAGAAGGTTTGGAGCCAGAAATCTAATGAACGGCGGATAAACTCGGCGCTTGAACCCACGCGAGTCGTTACGCAGCGTCGTTCCCAGGCGTGCGCATGGGTCCACTCTGTTGGGTTGCCACCTGTCCGGACTAGGCAGCAATGCCCATTGCTCAGGCTCAAATTCCGAATACATTCCGCATTTCACCGTGCACTACACAAGCCAAGGCCTCCCAAACGCCCTTGTGTCTCTCGCCCCAATGCGTACATCGTTTGCATTCCCATTGGCCTTCGCGGCTCTCAGCGGCTGGAGCTCGTCCTTCGTAGCTGCCGCAGTGGTGTCCTACGACTTCCACGTGACGGAGTTCAATGCGTCCTGGGACGGTGTCTCCCGTCCAGTCATCGGCATCAATGGCCGTCCAGCCCACGAGTTCCCCATCGAGGTCACGCTTGGCGACACGATCGAGGTGACTGTGACCAATGATCTGAACGCCGGCACTAGTCTGCACTGGCACGGCATCCCGCAGGCCACGTCTCCTGACCAGGACGGCTCCTCCGGCGTCACGCAGTGCATGATCGCACCGGGAGCCTCGGCCCACTACCGGTTCACGCCAGCCCACGCAGGCACCTACTGGTGGCACGGCCATGATAAGTCCCAGTACGTCTACGGCCTGCACGCTCCGCTGATCGTCCACGATGCTCCGGAGAACCTGACGGCCATCGAGAAGACCGTGGACCACGACCTGAACGTCATGCTTAACGACTGGTACCACGAGGACGGGTCCTACATCTGGAACTCGGTGCTGATCAACCACCGCGGCCGCTTCAACTGCTCCGCCATCGTGGACGGAGCGCATCCGTGCTCGGATGACCAGCCGCTGAGCCGCTTCAAGTTCAAGCGCGGAGATACGTACCGCATTCGTCTGTTCAACGTGGGCGCCTTCGCCACGTACCACTTCAGCATCGATAACCACCAGTTCCGTGTGATCTCAGCCGACGGCCGACCGCTGGAGACATCTGACCTGCTCAACAGCATCCACATCAAGGTGGGCCAGCGCTACGATCTGATCGTGGAGGCCAAGCCCGTGGGCGTGGACAGCTCCGTGAACCTTTTCTGGATGCGCGCGACGTCGCCCCATGGTCTGCCCTGGTCCTTCTTCACGGACGCTATGCTGGCCCCAGGCTTCAACCCCAACGGCCTGGCGATTGTGGAGTACACAAGCGACAAGACAGCGTGCTACGACGGCCCGACCGAAGACAACAGCAACACCAGCGGTGAGCCCACGACTTCAGACTGGGAGTCCATCGTGACTGTGGACGACTACGCCTTCGTGAACTTGAACCCCACGGAGCTGCCGGCTGAGGCGGAACAGAGCGTCAGCGTCCAGTTCAAGATGGTGGTCACTGCCACTGGCCCCTTCGGGTTCGTGTCTGTGAACCAAGGAGAACTCATCTCGTACGAGATGCCCATGGAGCCCGTGCTCTACCGCATTGCCAATGGCGAGACCACGGATCAGATGCCCAACACATCCATCGCTACGGCCCTGGAGTACGGCAAGCACACTGAGATCCTGCTGATCAACCCGGACGTTGAGAACCACCCGTTCCACCTGCATGGCCACCACCCGTGGGTTGTCGCTAGTGGTCACATGGCCGACGTGACCAGCACGCCCGACGCGTCCACTTACAACCTCAAGAACGCCATGCTGCGTGACGTGTACAACGTTCCTGCCTGCAACAGGGACGCCAGTGGTGTATGCTTGGACGTGGGCTACGTGGTGCTCCGCTTCAACACCGACAACGCCGGTGTGTGGATGCTGCACTGCCACAATGAGTGGCACCGATCTCTGGGCATGAGCATGCTGTTTGTGGAGGGCGAGCACGAGATCCAGGAGAAGGGGCTCGGAATTTACTCGGCCAGCATGCAGCAGACGTGCGCCAGTATGAGCTAGGTCCCTATTTGCATTCACCAGCCCATCGTCCCTCTTGAGGACTAATACTTGATACAAAATTCATACTCTCCCATCGTCCTTGCTAGCAAAACCAGATTCGAACCAGGAACTGGCATCTGCCTTGGCTGTTTCTCTGTACAATCCACCATCAACTCCACACAAAGCGAAACGCTGGAATCAGCTGCGTTGCAAGAAGCTCCTAGTCGAGTGCTTGCAGTCCAAGCAAACGGACCGGTCGACTGGATTCCATCGGAAGTGCGACCAAAGGACAGGAAACCATCAGCGTGTGTGGCTAACACGTGCTGGGCTGCTATCGATGCACGACCAAAGCTGTAGAAGCTGCGACTTTCAGTTTAGTTCAACTGCAATAGCATTCATTGGGTTCAAAAGAGAGCCCACGAAGCGAGTCGCTTCCGTGGACAGCTCCTTCGACACCAAACGAGCAAACAGTTTTTCACTTTTCAATTCGCCTTCTACGCAATCAACAGCTCAAGTACCACCAGCATGAAGACCGCGATCTTCTTCTCGATGGCTTTGTCCATGGCTTCGACTTTGGCCGCGACCATCACGTCGCTCTCCAGCGACGATCTGCCGCGTTTCCAGCTCGAGAAGGAGTCGCTGGAGTCGGAACTGGCCTCGTGGAAAGACTCGGAGGCCGGTCGCTTCGCCAAGCAGCAGAACTACTTTTTGCCGCACGGCGCTTCCCACGTGGCCATCACGTCCTTGGACGAAGACGAGCAGCTTCGCCGCTTCTTCCTGACCAAGCAGTCCATCGAACGCGTGCAGAAGCTCAATCCGGACGCTTCGTTCTCCACCGACTCGCCCTTCACGCTGCTGACGGACGCAGAGTTCTCGGCCTTCGTGGGCTCCTCGTACCATCGCAGCAACGGCTTTGAAGCTCCCGGAGCTGCCCACAACACTAGCAGCATGATCTTCGACACTCCGGTGGCCGACATTATGGCTGCGTCTGTGGACTGGACGACCTCTGGCTGCGTGACTCCTGTAAAGGACCAGGGCCAATGCGGCTCGTGTTGGGCATTTGCAGCCGTGGCTTCGCTCGAGAGTGCCAATTGTCTGGCTGGCAACAACCTTCAGTCGTTCTCGGAGCAGCAGGTGCTGAGCTGCGATACCTCTTCTTCCGGCTGCAACGGCGGCTACCCAGGCGACGGCCTCACGTATCTGCAGCAGAGCGGCAGCATCTGCACGGAGGATGGCTATCCGTACACGTCAGGACAGTCTGGAGACGCCGGCAGCTGCGACGCTTCATCCTGCCAGCCTCAGAGCGTGAGCATCAAGCAGGTCGTGACTGTGGGCCAGAGCGAGGCCGCTCTCGTGAGCGCTCTTCAGGGCCGTCCAGTGGCTGTAGGCGTGGCGGCCGGCAACGACACGTGGAAGCAGTACAAGGGCGGCGTGGTCTCCAGCTGCTCCAGTCAGGATCTGGACCACGCCGTACTGGCTGTGGGCTTCACGAGCGACGCCTTCAAGATCAAGAACTCGTGGGGCGCGTCCTGGGGCGAGAACGGCTACATCCGCCTGAGTCGCAAGGGAGGAGGCAGCACTGGCGTCTGCGGCGTAATCGGCCCCAAGTCAGTCTACCCAACGCTGTGAGCGGAGCAGAAGCCAATGGCGAGAGAGGCAGCCGTGAACGTGTAGCGAATGGTCACAAATCTTGGATGGGTAGCGTTTCTTCATAGCGATTAACAACAACAATGCACACGGTTCTTGGTTCTCTGTATCTTCACGCTCCTATTGAATGAAGAAAAGCTGTCAACCCAGCAGCCACAACGCCTGAATCTGGATCATGGACCAGAAGCCACTCGATCAGACCGAACTGCTGGGTTCTGCAGGCCTTCTGGATCGTGTCTTCAGTACAACGCATGCCACAATGCTGCAGAAGACACCCATGCGGCCGTAGCTAATAGCAGGATCCAACGTTTGCTGCGTCCAGACTGGCGAGAGATGAGTCTGCAGCCACCGCATCATCTTCACATTGTCCGTTAACGCGATGTTCTCCAAAGTGTCGGCTGAAACCGTGACCACAGGCCAAGTCGACTGCAAGAATCAGTATTCCACAACCTCCACGTGGCCAGACAGAACGGCCTTGTTAAACGAGATCCGAGTGCAGAGTTTGCTGAAGTTTTCCATCAGATATTGGACAACGCTCAAATGGCCGTTGGCGATGGCGTATTCGATGGCTTTCTTCGTGCAGCCTTCAGATCGATTGGCGTGAAGCCACTGTATGACCCTGAGATAGCCCCTCCCAGCAGCCAAGTTCATGGCGCGTTGGGTGCACTTGTACTCTGGAGCGTTTTCTTTCAACCACTGGAGAATATCAATGTGGCCGTTCCAGGCAGCGACGTCCATGACCTCCATCTTTGGTCCGTACGATTGGTTCCTGTAAAGCCACTGGACGATCCCCAAATGGCCTCCGGCAGCTGCCCCATCCATAGCGTCATTCATCTCCAGATGACTTCCATGAGCATAAAGCCACTGCACCATATCCAAATGGCCATGGAAGGCTGCCAGCCACATGGGCAGATGAAAGCGATTGGCTGTTCCACGAGCGCGTTCACCTAAAGCCTCGTCCTCAGGCTTTTGCAGCGCCATGATCATCTCGAAATTGTTGCAGCTGGCTGCCTGCAGCGCAACGCAATCGACCCACCGGTCTCGAAGCCTCGGATCTTTCCATTCGAACTCATTGTGGAGCCAGCGAAAGACTCGCAAATGGTCTTCCGTCACTTCCAGTGGCTCTGGCAGGTACAGCTGCGTTGGGTCATAGTATCTGTAGTTGCTCTGGGCATCGCGGTAGTACTGCCTGGGCCAGCGCTTCTTCCAGATCTTGGTCAGACGGCCAAACTCGAAACGCGTGCTGAGCATCGCCTCATTGAAACCTGTGCGCAGCAGGTTGGCAATCAGCCACTGGATTGTGGCCAGATCGCTGCGCTTCATAGCATTAGCCATGGTAATGGCGTAGCTGTAGCCGCGCATGTCGAAATCGGCATTGTGGTCCAGAAGCCACTGCAGAAAGGCCGGGCCACCCGTTCGAACGACTTCCTCCGGGGAGACCATCACAGGAAGCCCCTGGTCGTGGAGCCAATAGACCACGTCTGCTTGATGGGCTCTCAAGCGCCAGTTCGGGTCGCGCTCATAGAGAGGGGTCTTGAACTCCGTGTGGATCCACTCGAGCACGTCCAAGTGCCCACGTCTGGCAGCCTCCGCCATGAGATCCACGTATTCCGAATCGCTCAGCACGTGCTCTGGACGATAGCGCATCACCCACCACTTGAGAACGTCCACTCGGCCACTGGAGACAGCATTTTGAATGCCTCGGATGGTCCGACTTTTGCCCAAAGCGGCGTGCACGAGTGGCGGCTCTCGGGCAGCGAGTCGATAAAGGAGGCGGAGAAGCCCTGTAGATGCGGCGATCTCGATGGTCCAAAGAGCGAGAGCGTCGGCATAAACATTGATGGCGCTGAGCACGTGCGGCAGATCCTGGAGCTGGGTTTGCGAGCGTCTGATGACGTCCACAGATGCCAGTAGCTCCATGGGGCTTTGCTAAATCAGGACCAAAGGATTCCTAATATAGGGTTGGTAAGGGCCTTCGCATTGCTGAAGTGATCGAGGGCTGCTGCAGATTCTGCTGCGCCAGAGCTTGACGTTCTGTCTAGTGACATGGCCTCAAGCGCGGCAGTTAGATTTGAATTGCAATGCGGTTGCAGTGAATTGCCGACCTGAACGGTGCGCTAGATTTGGTTTCTCCTAACCTAAATCTACTCACTCTGCATTTAATTTCGGAGTCACCGCGTGGTTTGCGGTGCAAACACACAACAAGGGCCATGAGCCCAAAGCCACTCAATCAGACCAAACAGCCCAGCATCACAAGCTGTCTGGATCGTGGTTTCTGTGCAGTGTAGCTCACAATGCTGGACGAGATACTTGACAATGTCCGCATGCCCATTCGAAACCGCCGTCTCCAAAGCCTCCTGCGTCCAGACAGGAGAGAGATTGGTCTGCAGCCATTGCACCATCTTCAGATCCCCTTTCTCTACGACTCGCTTCAGTGTATGAGCCGAGACTGCGCACTCGGGCTGATGCGACAGCAGGAAGTCCACGATCTCCACGTGTCCACTTGCAATGATCTCGGTGATCGAGATCTGAGGGAAGACTTCCCTGGGATTGGCTTGAAGCCACTGGAGAACGCCCAAGTGACCGTTGGCGATGGCATCATCGATGGCTTTCATCGTACATCCTCCAGTTCGGTTCGTGTGGAGCCACTGGAGTACTGGGAGATGACCTCTGCTAGCAGCCAGATCCATGGCGCGATGCGTGGACTTGAACTCTGGTGCGTTCTCATGGAGCCACTGGAGAATATGGACATGGCCGTTCCAGGCTGCGACGTCCATGACTTCTTTCTCTGGTCCGTACGACTGGTTCTTGTAAAGCCACTGGACGATCTCCAAATGGCCTCCAGCTGCAGCGCCGTCCATGGCGTCGTTGGTATTCAACCTCTCTCCCTGAGCATGAAGCCACTGCACCATCTCCAAGTGGCCATGGAAGGCTGCCAGCCACATGGGCAGATAAAACGGACTCACTCGTTTCCCAGGTCGAGGCTTCGACTTGGCTCCTTCTAGCGCCTTGAGCATCTCCAGGTTGTTGCAGCAGGCCGCATGCAGCGCAACGCTGTCGACCCACCGATCACGATACCGTGGGGTTTTCCATTCAAACTCGTCCTTGATCCAGCGGAACACTCGGAGCTGATCCTTCGTGACTTGGGTAGCCACACAGAGCTGCGTCGTATTGTCGTGACTGTAGAAGCTGAATTCATTGGGCCCGTAGTATGCGCATGGCCAGCGTTGCTCCCAAATCTCGTTCAGATGGCTGTGACAGAAGTGCGTACTCAGCATGTCCTCGTGGAAGGTCCTGCGCATGAGCGTGGCGATGACCCACTGGATCGTGGCCAGATCGCTGCGTTCCAAAGCGACGTAGATGATATCGTCAGTGTACCGCACATCATATCGCTCCTCGTGCTGCATCAACCACTGCAGGAAGTCCAGATCAGCCGCTTGAACCGCCACTTCCAGCGAGATACGAACAGGAACATCCAACTGCTGCTCGTGCAGCCAGTAGACGACCTCTGCGTGATCGGACGCCAGGTCCCAGTACGCGTCTGGACTGAACTCGTGCGGAGGGATGGAGTACTGGAAGTGGAGCCACTGGAGCACTGCCAAGTGGCCGAGTCTGGCGGCCTCTTTGATCAGATCCACTCGCTCCAAGTCACTCAGCGTCTGATCAGGAAGGTAATGCGTGGCCCACCACTTGAGCATGTCCACTCGGCCATTGGCAACTGCACAGCGGGTGCCCTGGAGGAACCGCTCCCGGCCCAGAGCAGTGTGCACCACCGGCGGCTCTCGCGATGCGAGTCGGTCGAGCAGGCGAAGACAGCTCTTGGACGCCGCCAGCTCGATGGTCCAGAGAGCAGACGCATCGGCGAAGTCGTCAATGGCGCTGAGCACGTGAGGCAGTGCAAGGAGCTCCGGCTGTGAGCGTACGACCACGCACACAGACGTCAGCAATTCCTCCATCGGCAATGGCTCCCATTCGACTCGCTAATTTAGGATCACGAACCCTAGTTTAGAGAACACAATGGTAGGCTAAAGTAGGATCACCCAGACCGGCCACTTGGCGTGCGCATCGTGAATGGCCTGTGTCCAGACGGAGAGATTGGACTGCCAGCAACTGTATCAAGTGACCATCGCAAGCAATCAATTGGGTCGATTACTATGATCAAAGCGGGCCAACTGGAGCCAACTCATTGGTAGAAGGTAGCTCTGGGATGAGACCGTGAACCAAAACCCACTCGGCCAGCCCGAACAAGCCAGCCCGGCAGGCATAGTCGATCACTTGTTGGCCGCAGTGGAGCTTGCAATTCCCAGCGAGGTACTTGACAACGGCCTCCTGCACATTAGATGCTGCTGCATCCAACGCATCCTGTGGCCAGATAGGCATGACATTGGCCTGGAGCCATTGGATCATCCCCAAATGACCGTTCCCCGCGACTTGGACGAGTGCAGAAGAGGCGACCTGGAACTCAGTCCAATTCCTGTGGATGAACTCCACGATCTCCACACGCCCACTGGCAATAGCCTTGTCAGCCGATTCCTGAGAGAACCCTTCGTAGCGATGGCCAAATAACCACTGAACCACTTCCAAATGACCGTTTTCGACGGCTCCATCCATGGCTTTCCTTGTACACCCTTCGGACCGGTTTGCGTGCAGCCACTGGACAACTGGAAGATGCCCTTGAGCAGCAGCCATGTCCATGGCGTTTTCCGTGCAGCTGTACTCTGGAGCGTTGTAGTGCAACCACTGAAGGATGTCAAGATGGCCATTCCAGGCAGCGACGTCCATGATCTCTTTGCTCGGCCCATACGAGTCATACGGCTGATTCTGCTGAAGCCATTGCACAATTTCCAGCTGGCCTCCTGCCGCCGCGCCTTCCATGCAATCGTTCGCATTCAACTTCCCACCTTGAGCGTGCAGCCACTGCACCATCTCCAAATGACCATGGAACGCTGCCAGCCACATGGGTAGTCGAAGGCGGTCCGTCTTGGCTAGGATCTGGCGGTGAAAAAGAGGACGCGATTGGGGTACCTTGATCCCTTCCAGAACCTGGATCATCTCGAAACTGTTGCAACTGGCTGCATGCAGTGCAACACAATTGATCCATTGGTCTCGATACTGGCGATGCTTCCACTTGTACTCTGTGTTGAGCCAGCGAAACACTCGCAAGTGAGCTTCGGTGACTTCCAGCGGGTCTGGGAGGTAGAAGCAGGGCTCGGAGACGCTGTAGTAGCCCCGTGGCCAGCGCTTTTCAAGAATCCAAGCGGAGCTTCCGAAACTGCAATGCGCACCAAGGAACAGCTCACTGGAGCTCTCGAACAGTTGAGTCTTCAGAAGCCACTGGATCATGTCCAAATCGCTGAGTTCTACAGCGTTAGTCAGCAACTTGTAGTCAAAGTGCACGCTGTAGAGCTCTTGGCGCTGGAACAGCCACTGCATGAAGGCCAGATGGCCTGGCCGATCCACCTGAACCAGAGAGACGTTCACTGGGACATCGAGTGCTTGTTCGTGGAGCCAATAGACGACGTCCGCATGATCTGACGCTAACTTCCACTCGCTGTTGGGCATGTATGCACGCGATGGGAGCGTGTACTCTGAATGGAGCCACTCCAGCACCTCCAAATGACCTATACTGGCGGCCTCCTGTGCGAGGTCAAACACTTCCAGTGCGCCCAGACGTCGCTCTGGCCGATAGCAACTTGTCCACCACTTGAGCACATCCACTCGACCGTTTGCGGCAGCATTGTGAGTGCCGAAAGCGAACCGTTCTTCCCCCAAGGCAACGTGTGCGGCCGAAGATTCGCGAGCCAAGAGGCGATCCAGCAGACTTAGCAGACGCTTGGACGCAGCGCTCTCGATCGTCCACAGTGCAGACGCATCTGAAAATTCGTTAATGGCCCAGAGCACATGGGACAGAGCCTGCAATTGCGGCAGCGAGCGGGCGACCACACGGACCGACGTGAGCAGCTCCATGCGATTTGGGCCGCAGGATATATCGAACCAGAGCACAGGTACCACATCAACCTAGGCTGAAATCATGCCACCCACCCTAAATTAGGCTAACCTACGAAACTTCAACTATCAAATGACGGGGGTCGTGGAGTCGTGGTTGGCTGGTGTTTCAGCTCGCTCCGTTACCTGCGATTATGTGGAAATTGAGATTCTCCACGTCCACTTTAAACGTACCTTTAAAAGGGTATTAAAGCAGGCAGGATCCTTGTTTAACAGAGCTGTACATAGTGGTTGTTTGTGTCCCTCCATTGGCAGCTGATCGTGATTCACCTCACTCCGGAATTTAATCGCACGGTGGGACCCAGACGAACGCATCTTACTGGATGCTCTCACGTCCCTCGCACGAAGGTTCTCATTCTACTAATTTAGTGTACCACACACTACACCAGTCTTAACTTAGGGCACCAATCGTGGGTACACTGAATGAGGGTTAGGTCCCGTTGACCCATCGCCATCTGGGTGAGTGCAAGTGATGGCTTCTATTCCATCACCTTCATGGCGCCCCAGACGCCCACGAGTCCCCACGATTCTCGCGCCCCATCGACCCCAGCGAAGCCCATGGGCCCGCCTTGTGCGAAGCAGATGCATGAACTTCACACGCTCGAAAGCGCCGCTTCCAACGGCTTCGTGCAGATGCTGGACGAGCTCGCCAACCAGGAGCACAAGGACGTCGGCTCGACCTTCCGCCGCCTTCGGTTCCTCCACGGCACCAAGGCAGCGGCTGGCAACGGACACCTGAACGTGCTGCAGTGGTGGGTTAGTCGCTACCTGCCCACGGAGCCTCTTCCTGCCTCTGTACTCGCGGCTCGTGCTGTCAAGGGTGGTCATCTGACCGTCGTCCAGTGGCTGCTGACCCAGGGATTGGTTCCGTCGCCTGAGTCTATGCAGCTGGTGGAGTGTGAGGACGCTGCCACAGTCTACTGGATCCACAAGAAGAAGCTGTCCATGAGTGTGAGCGTGTCGATGGACGCGGCTGCCCAGATTGGCGACCTCAAGTTCCTCCGCTGGATACGCAAGCACGATCGCAAGTACAGTGTCCACGGCTCCCGCAGCGCTCTGGTCATCGCCACGTCCCGCGGAGATTTGTCCATGGTCAAATGGCTGCTCAAGAGCTCCAACGCGCCGCGCCAACTGGAGCAACACCTGAGTCTGCATCATCCGTTCACGGACCAGACGGAGATGAGTCTCACGCCCAATGACGAGGCATTCCGAGCGCTTCTGGAGCCCATGGGGACATCCAAGGCGCATCTGGAGGTCTTCCGGTGGCTGTCATTCAAGTACAAGTGGGATTGCAAGCGGTACCGCATCCGGTGGATCACCAAGCTTGCGCTTCATGCCGCCAGCCAGGACTGCTTCCTCATCACCGAAGTGCTGACCAAGCGCGATCCTCGGGAAGTCCAAGGGAAGGCGCACTACTGTGGCTGGCACATGCAGATGGCTGCGTACTACGGCTATCTGGACATGCTCCAGTGGCTGCAAACGGAAGGAGCGCGCTGTGACAGCCTCGTGGTGAATGCCGCCGCGGCCGGAGGTCAGTTGGATTGCCTTCTCTGGCTGCTTAGCGTCCAGACCAAGCCTGAACTGAACCGCGTCGCCATGGGCCTAGCTGCCGCCAACAACCACCTGCTCGTGCTCCAGTGGCTGCATGAGAACGAGCCGAACTATGTCTGCTCCAGCTCCGCCATGGACGACGCCGCCGCCAACGGCCACTTGGAGATCGTAAGCTGGCTGCACGCCAATCGGACCGAGGGCTGCACGTCCGCCGCCATCGACCGAGCGGCCGGTCACAACCACTTGCATGTGGTGCATTTCCTCAGTGCCAACCGCACGGAAGGCTGCACGCCGAGAGCTCTGTTGCTGGCGGCCACCAACGGCCATTTGGAGATGGTGCGGTTTCTACTGGAGAGGCTGCAGCCAGAGGCCTGGGTCCACGAGGCGCTGGACAGAGCGGCGGGCAACGGCCACTTGGCCATCGTGCAGATGCTCGTGCTCCGCTGCAAGCTGCGCATCAGCCAGTCGGGCATTAACCAGACGCTCAAGAACGGCCACTTCCACGTGCTCGAGTGGCTTCTGGTGCACAAGCGCATGTCGGAGGCTAGTTTAGTGCAGCCGCTGTCCTGAAGTAAGATCCAATCGCTAATCTAGGCCCATTTCCCTATTCGACCAATATGACGGACCCGACGCCCGAGAGCGCGGGCCTGAGCGCCGCCGAGGCCGCCGTGTACGACCGACAGATGCGGCTCTGGGGCGTGGACGCCCAGCGTCGCCTGCAGAGCGCACACGTGCTGGTGAGCGGGCTCTCGGCGCTGGGCTCGGAGCTCGTGAAGAACCTCGTGCTCTCGGGCATGAGCGTTACGTTGCACGACACGGCGGCCGCGACTGAGGAGGCCGTAGCCACGCAGTTCTTTCTGGACGAGGCCGACATCGGCCAGAACGTACGTACTACTGTATATCTCGCTGACTGAGTGCCTAATGTCCTCATAAAGCCGTCTCTGTCATAGCGAGCGCAAGCCTGTCTGGCTAAAGTCCAGGAGCTCAATCCGCTGGTCAAGGTACAGGTGGACACGACGCCGCTGGACCAGCACCCGGCCGCTTTCTTCCAGCAGTTCACGGTCGTGTGCATTGTTGGCGCCAGTGTTGAGACGGAGCTGCGGCTGGATGCAATCTGTCGGGAAGCCGGCGTCGCGTTCTTCGCCGGCCACGCCTTTGGCCTTGAAGGCGTTGTGTTCGCAGACCTCGGTCAGAAGCACACGTACCGCCGCACGCCTGTAACCAACGCCTCGTCCGCAGAGCAGGCGCAACCAGCACCAATCACAGTGGAATTCCCTTCGTTGACGGAGGCGCTCGCAGTCACTTGGGGATCGCTCCAGAGCACGCGCAAGCGTGGCCCCCAACTGCCCACGATCTACGTCAAGCTCCAGCTGCTGCAGCTGTACGCCAAACAGAACGGAGGCGCAGCAGACGAAGACGGATTTGTCGCGTTTGCTTTGCAAGAACTGGAACGCCAGGGCCTTCGGACCGATCTGTTCTCAGTGGACGATCTCCGGTAAGCAGCTTGCTCTTACGCTATTGACTTGGCTGGTCTCTCATGCATTCTCTGTGTATACTACTCAGATCTCTGCTCTGCGTTTTCAATGTGGACGTTGTGCCTGTGTGTGCCATTCTAGCTGGCATTCTGGGTCAGGAAGTGATCAAGGCCATCTCCCAGAAGGACGAGCCTATTTGCAACTTCTTCTGCTTCGACGGCGGCGTCGGCACAGTGCGACGCATCGGCTAGGCTTTGTAAGGAGCTGAAGGCTTCAATTCACCATCACAAGCCCATCATTTGTCGATCTTACATTCGCCTCAGTCTCGTGTGAAGTCGTCTTGATCTTGAGCAGCAAAAGACTTGCAAAGTGCTGGCTATGCCATTTCCCGCTACAGCTACAGCAATGGCTGAGCGACTGTCTCGCCCTCTACGCAATACGAGAAACCGCTTGCGAGTGTATCGCCTCTGAATTGATCGTGAAAACCGAGATCAATGGTCAGTAAGCCAGTCAGGCTGAACACACTGGCTTAATCGAGTGGATGTTGTAAGCATCGATATGCCGTCTTCTATGTGGCAAGAGTTGGGTATATTGAAACATGTACAGACAGGATGCACTTGGAGTCAGGGAAGGCTGATGGCCTCCTCACTCTACTCTACTGCGACCTTGAACTGCGTGATCTGCAAGTCTTCTCTACCGATATCGATGATGTTGCTCAAAACTTTGGTCTGGCGGAAGTCGCCAAAGTTGAACGGGTGGTACTTGGGCTTCTCGTTCGAGTCCTTGGTGATCACGGGCTTGATCTCGGCGTCGTAGGACGGCAGGTAGAAGAACGGGGCCGAGAGCCGAGACTGGGAACCGCTGGATACCACGCGGTGCAGCGGAGCGATGAACCGGTCGTTGGACCAGACCTGGATGAGGTCTCCGATGTTGACCACGAAGGTGTTTTCCACCGGTGGCACGAAGACCCAGCGCTGGAAGTCTCGGTGGAAGACCTGGAGCGACGTCACGTTGTCGTCCTGCAGCAGTAGCGTCAACACGGCGCCGTCCGTGTGGTGGTACACGCCCATGGTGTTCTCAGGGTCCGGCGACACCGGGTAGAAGTTGAGACGCACGCGGCCGTTCTGGTCCTTGACCACTTGGCCATTCCTGACTGCGCGGAAGTACTCGTCAAAGACGTGGACGGGGGCACCTAGAGCCGCCGCGAAGATCTTGACCAGACGACTCGCGACCACTTCCAGCGAGTCGTAGTACTGGCGCACGGTCTGCTTGAAGCCCGGCAGGAGGTCCTCCGCCAGCCACCGGTTCTGGTCCTTGAGCAGACGGCGCGTGCTGTGCTCCGTGGCCGGGAGGTCATCCTGGGCACTGGCGTAGTCGAACGTCTCCTTCCAGTCCTTCTTGTTCTTGGTCGTCTCGTCATCGTAGAAGCCGCGCTGGTTGTCCGGGCTTCTGCGGATCGTGTCCTTGACGCTCTTGGGCAGCGCGAAGAACTCCTTGGCCTTGGTCTTGAAAGTCGAGAGCTGCTGCGCCGAGAGTCCGTGGTGCGCGATGTAGAAGAAGCCCCACTCGGTGGCGGCGGCGGCAACGGCGTCCACAAGCTCCTTGAGCGCGCCCTGGGGCTGCTCCAGCGCCGCCTCGAACTCCGAGTCCTGCTGGAAGGCCACGAGAGCGCTGATGTCGATGACCGGGACCCCCTGGAAGACCGGAGCGCTGGCGTCGGAGAGAGGCATTGCGGATCCAAGTGAGACCGTGGGAGCAGATTGACGAGTGGCCTCTTCTCAAGATCGCTTCAAGATGGAGAAGAGAGGATGGGCCAAGCAGGAGGATGGTGACGAGGGGCAGCCATGGACTGCCATTGGGCAAGAGCCCCATCCCGTCATTCCAGCATGCGATGTACACACATCAGCCCAAGTTGGGTAGGGACACCGGTCCTTCGACCAACATGCGTTGTGGTGGTTTGAAGTAACAAATGCTGCGCATTCGACACAAACAGATCGAATGGAAAGCACTCCTAATCCAGCATTTGGGTGCAGTCGTAGGTCGACAGGTAGGCGTTCGGAGCCGAGATGCGGTCGCTGGAGCCCCTGGACACCACGTCGTGCAGCGTCGAGATGAATCTGCCGTTGGACCAGATCAGGATGAGGTCTCCACCGTTGACCACGAAGGCGTGCTCTTTGGGCGGCACGAAGGGCCAGAGGTCCAGCTGCAACCTGATAACTCAGAGGACGCTTCAGTTGACAGCCAAGTTAGTGTTCGACACACTATTCTCACGCTTTAATCCAAGAGCGATCCCATCCAATTGGAAATGGAGCTGCTGACGTCAGTACGCGTAGTCGGGCGGTCGCGGCCGAAGCTCCAGGCGCTGCCCCACGCCCTCCGCACCATCGAGGTATTTGCGGACGCATCTGCGCTATGGACGCTCGAGAGCGCTGCCTCCCGGGGCCTCGTCAGTCTTCTGGATCGTATTGCAGCGCGGGAACCGTCGGTGGCTCGCGACACCTTCGGCAGCTCGCGATTCGAACATGGTGCTCAGAGCGCTGCCGCTAGTGGCCAGTTGGCCGTGCTCGAGTGGTGGACGAGTCGCTACCGGCCAGAGCAGACACCAAATGTGAGCAATCTGGTGCAGGTCGCTGCCCCGAACGGCCATTTGGAGGTGCTCCAATGGCTCCACGAACGCTACACGATTCCTCCGCACGAGTTCAAGCCAAATAGCTTATGGAGCCTCGCGTCCGACCACCCAGACGTAGTCTACTGGATCCACGCCCAGGGACTTGACGTCCCAGTGGTTACGGACCTGAACCAGGTGGCTCGCACGGGCGATCTGGCCTTCATGCAGTGGCTGCTCCAGCACCGAGGCCAGCAGTTTACTGTGCACTTCCACAACAATCTGCTGCCCAACGCCATGGAACGAAGCGATCTGGCCACCGTCCAGTGGTTGCTGGCCAATCCTCTGGGCGACTTCTGCAATGAGTACTACCTGAGTGTGCGTTTCGCCCGCGGGAGCTTCGCCAAGATCTATGAAGCGCGCTGGCCCAAGGACTACTACAGCAGCGATCCGCCTCGGTTCTACCTGCCAGAGCCTCTCGAGGTGACGGACGACCATCTACGAGTGTTTCGCTGGCTCAGCTCCGAGTACGAGTGGACAAGTGATGAATACCGAGACAAGTGGATCGATTGCGTGGCGCTGCAGGCAGCCAGTTGCAACAATTTCGAGATGATCAAGGTCCTGGAAGGTATCGAAATGGACCAGATAGCTCCACGTCGTGCTCGGCAGGTTGGAGCCTACATAGACCGCTTCCGACTGCCCATGTGGCTAGCAGCCTTCCATGGTCACTTGGAGATGGTGCAGTGGCTCTATGCCCAAGGCGGTAAAGCGAATTCAAATGACTCGATGGACGGTGCTGCCGCTGGAGGTCACTTGGAAATCGTACAATGGCTCCACGCGAATCAGTCGTACGGACCGAAGGAAGAGGCGATGGACGTCGCAGCCTGGAATGGCCATGTCCATATTCTCCAATGGCTCCATGAAAACGCTCCTGAATGCAGTGGCACCCGCCGAGCCATGGACCTGGCCGCTGGAAGGGGTCACTTGGCAGTGGTTCAGTGGCTGCACACCAATCGAAGCGAAGGTTGCACCAAGAACGCCATGGACAATGCTAGTAGCAATGGTCATTTAGATGTCGTTCAGTGGCTGCATGCCAATCGCAGCGAGGGCTGCTCCCGCAAGGCGATCAACCAGGCCATTTCGAACGGCCACGTGGAGACTGTGGAGTTTCTGCACTCGACTAGGCTTCCGTCCGCGATCTCGGCCTCAGCGATGGACAAAGCTGCAACCAATGGCCACCTCAAGATGATGCAATGGCTTCAGTCAAACCTGTCTCCCACGTGGACTCAGGACGCGTTGGACTCTGCGGCTCGCAACGGCCATGCAGAGGTGGTCCGGTATCTAGTGGAGCATTGTGGACTGCGCTGCAGCCAGCAAACGATCCACATTGCTTGCAAAGCTGGATTGTTTGGTCTGCTCGAGTGGCTGTCCGTCCACGGCCCGAACCCAGAGATCGTTTCCGCCGCCTTTGCCCCTTTTGGCTTCGGGTTTTGATTCAGCATGGGCTTTCCTATGCCCTAGTTTAGGGTTTACGTTACGTGCAACACACACAATACCAACTTAATCGACACTAAACTAGGTCAACAGAGCTGCCCAATGGCCCAGTTTCAGCGTGATGAGTGATCGCTCCAAATGATCTCTCACGTCATTCCGCCTTCTGCCCAATGGAGCAGCTGACGTCAGTGCACGTGGTCATCCAGTCGCAGCCCAAGCTCCAGGAGCTCTCGCACGTGTTGCGCTCCATCGACGCCTTTGCGGGCGCTCCTGCTCTCTGGTCCCTGGAGATTGCAGCCTCCAGAGGCCTCCTCCACCTTCTGGATCACCGCGCAGCCCGAGAGCCATCGGTCGTGCACTCAGCTCTGGGCAGCAGACGATTCCTCCAAGGCACCCAAAGTGCTGTGGCCTGTGGGCAATTGGACGTTCTCAAGTGGTGGACGACGCGCTACCTCCCGGGGCATTCGCTGGAAGGTCAGGAACTGGTCGCCCTGATCATTGTACGTCTCACGGGGACTCTATCTTCCAGAGTCACTGGAAGTGACCCAAGACCATCTGCGAGTGTTCCGCTGGCTTCATAGCGAGTATGAGTGGAGGGACCCCCAAGATCGAGACTAGTGGGTCGACTGTGTGATGTTGCACGCGGCCAGTAGCAACAACTTCGAGATGATCAAGGTGCTGAATAAGACTGATGCAGAACCTGCTCGTAAGCGATTCCGCGGAAACGTGAGTCGGTATCATCTGCCCATGTGACTGGCGGCCTTCCATGCCCACTTGGAGATGGTCCAGTGCCTTCCTGCGCAGGGCGAGAGGTTGAATACCAATGACGCCATGAATGGAGCTGCAGCCGGAGGCCATTTGGAGATCGTCCAGTGGCTTTACAAGAACCAGCCGTACGGACCAGAGAAAGAAGTCATGGACGTCGCAGCCTGGAACGGCCATGTCCATATTCTCCAGTGGCTCCATGAGAACGCACCAGAGTTCAGGTCCACGCAGACAGTCGCAGGAGCTGGCAATCTGAAGATGGTACAATGGTTGCAGACCAATCTCTCGCCTGTCTGGACTGAGGAAGCTAGTGTCATTGCGATTTACGCTGGCCACGTGGACGTCGCAAGGTATCTCGTGGAGTATTGTGGTGTCCACTGCACTAGAGCCATCGTCAACGGCGTGTGGAGGTGGCCACTTTGGACTTGTCGAGTAGCTCTATGCCCATGGTCCGGATCCAAACACCGTAGCTGCTGGGGTGGCTCCATATGCTCGCTATTACTGAAAGATGCCATGGAATCCGAAATGATCGAGCCCAATCTTGCGGAAATAAATCGTTGCGCTTGAAATGTTTACAGTCAACAGCTTCGCCATTCGATTGAAGCATGAAGATACAGAGAACCAAGAAACGTGTGCATTGTTGTTGTTAATCGCTATGAAGAAACGCTACCCATCCAAGACTTGTGACCATTCGCTACACGTTCAAGGCTGCCTCTCTCGCCATTGGCTTCTGCTCCGCTCACAGCGTTGGGTAGACTGACTTGGGGCCGATCACGCCACAGACGCCAGTGCTGCCTCCTCCCTTGCGGCTCAGGCGGATGTAGCCGTTCTCGCCCCAGGACGCGCCCCACGAGTTCTTGATCTTGAAGGCGTCGCTCGTGAAGCCCACAGCCAGTACGGCGTGGTCCAGATCCTGACTAGAGCAGCTGGAGACCACGCCACCCTTGTACTGCTTCCACTTGTCGTTGCCGGCCGCCACGCCTACAGCCACTGGACGGTCCTGAAGAGCGCTCACGAGAGCGGCCTCGCTCTGGCCCACAGTCACGATCTGCTTGATGCCCACGCTCTGAGGCTGGTAGGACGAACCGTCGCAGATGCCGGCGTCTCCAGACAGTCCTGACGTGTACGGATAGCCGTCTTCCGTGCGATGCTGCCGCTCTGCTGCAGATACGTGAGTCCCGGGTAGCCGCAACCGTAGGACGAGGAGTCGCAGCTCAGCACCTCCTACTCCGATAACGTTTGCAGAGGATTGCCAGCCAGGCAGAAGGCGCTTTCCAAAGAAGCCACGGCGGCGAAAGACCAGCAGGAGTTACACTGGCCCTGGTTCTTCATTGGAGCCACGCAGCCAGAGGTCGAGCTTCTGCGCGCGTTCGATGGATTGCGTGGTCAGGAAGAAGCGGCGAAGCTGCTCGTCTTCGTCCAACGACGTGATGGCCACGTGGGAAGTGCTTGGCGAAGCGACCGGCCTCTGAGTCTTTCCACGAGGCCAGTTCGACGCCAGCGACTCTTTCTCGAGCTGGAAAGGAGCAGATCGTCGCTGGAGAGCGTCGTGATGGTCGCAGCCAGAGTTGAAGCCATGGACAAAGCCATCGAGAAGAAGATCGCGGCCTTCATGCTACTGGAACTTGAGCTGTTGATGCGGTTGAGGGAGAATCCGGAAATGAATTCCACTTCTTGCTGTCGTTCGACTTGGTCCGGTCTCTTTGTTACTACCTTTTGCTGCTGATAGCAGTTGCGAGCTTCAAGTGCCAGTTGCGATCACTTATCCACTCAGCTAAGCGATCAAAGATCTCTCTGTCCGTCTGAGGCGCACTGTGTAATCAGGAGGCGTTGATTCAAAGCAAGCAGAGTTTCTACTCGGCGATCTTCCGGCCGCAGCTTTCAGGGTCCCGCGTGCGACTAGATCGCCGTTGGATTTCCCGATAGTCACGCAGCGCAGCTCAGATGCGAAGATCGTTCAATCAAGCATTCATTTCATTAGATCATCACTCCATGGACTCGTACTGGCGGTAGATGTGGGACAGCGTAGACTCCGAGCGTCCGCGTGGGTTGCCACCAAATAGCGGCTTGAGGTATTTCTCGTCCAGATCCACCCACGCACTGTGTGTCTTGGTGCGGTTCACGTGTCTGGGCGTCGGCATCGGCAGCAGCAGCGTCCGCTCTCCAGACTTTGTATGGTCCAGGCCATTGGCTGGGACCATCAATTGCGGCTTCGCCTCTCTGGTGCTGTAGGCGAGACCAAAGCACTCGAGCATGGGGCTCGTGCCCATGGACATGACCACTGTCGTGAACAGCACCGTGAACAGCGTCGCGCTCTTGATGACAGCCGCGTGGCTGGGGTCCGTTGTCTGTACGTTGAGCGCTAGAGCAAAGGCAATGGCTCCACGCAGCCCAGCGAACCAGATGACAACCATGTAGTTCCCAGGAATGCGCTGGGCCGAAGGGCGACTGGCATTCGCAAGAGCGCAGAGCGGGAACGTGTTGCAGGCTCTGGCTACTAGCAGCACAGCTAGACTGGCCCAAATGAAGCCCCAGTCCCAGAGGAAGGAGTCCGAGTAGGCGATGAGGCTGATACCCAGATACAGGTAGATGAAGTTCTCAGCTAGGAACGACAGCGTCGAGAGCATGTGCTTGAAGGCGAAGGAGCTGGCCTTTGAGATGTTGTACATATGGTAGTGGCGGATAAACACCCCACTGAAGAATACGGCCAGCAGACCGCTAAGCTGACAGACGTCTGCAGCCACATAGCTGCTGTAGGCCGACAGCAAGACGATGGAGATCTCGTACGTCGGGTGGCGCTTGAGCGCTGGGTCAGCGTTCTTGAGGAAGTAGGCGGAGCAGAAGCAGATCAGACCGGCGAGTAGGACGGACCCAATTCCGATGCTGACGAACTGAAGCGCCATGCCGCCTGCAATCTTCAGCGTGACCTCAGAGTTCCCGCTCTGCACAAACTGCTGAAAGAGCGAGAAGACGACGATGGCTGTGAACAGAGTTAGGCATCAGAGCTGAGTAGAAACTTAATGACTGCCGATCGTACCTACGGCATCGTTGATCACGCTCTCGCCAAAGACGAGATTGAACAGCAGGGACGGCGCCTTGCTCTTCTGGAACACCAGCAGCGTGGCCACGGGATCGGTGGCCGAGATCAGCGATCCGTACAGCAGCGCTTCCGCCGACGTCAGCTGCGTGATGAGACCCAGTCTGCCCAGACACACGAGCAGACCGCCCGTGACGAAAGTGGCGATGAGCGTTCCAGCGACTGCAAGCAGTGTAATGGTCCAGAAATTGGAGAAGAAGCCCTTGCGCTGCGTGTTGAAGCCTGCTTCCAAGATGATGGGAGGTAGCAGCCCAAAGAAGAGCGTCTGAGGGTTCAGCCCCACGCCGTGAACGCGCTACAAAGGCAACAAGAGTGTCAAGGCTCGAGTTGAAAGTCTAGGGCTCCAGGTGACGTACCGATCGGGAGAGGAACGCCATCAGAGCCCCGCACTTCAATGACAAGAGACACAGTCAGCAGACCACAGAGACGAGTCCAGAGCCACAGAAGAACGTACGCCCAATCCGCAGAAGATGGCCAAGGAGGAGGTAGAGAACAGAGGCGCGCTCTTCTGGCGGTCGATACGGTAGGCCAGCGTCACCAGCAGCAGCTGCACGACGGCCGCCACCAGCAGCTCTCCGCCCTCCCACGCCTTCTCTTGCTGCTCCTGCGCTGTCATGAGGTTCTTTAGTCGTTGTAGATTAATCACTGACGGCGCAAAGGAAGGACGCAGTCTCATGGGGACAGAGAAGGAGAGCGAGATGCGCATCATTCGCTCTATTAGCCCATTGAATCTAGCTTCGAGATTCAGTCTCTGGAATCAGATAGTATCAGGTGTCACAGGTGTAGCCACTTCGTGTCACGGTGCATAAACGTATATCCTTGGTAAAACCGAAACACCCAAATACCCAACCCAGGTATTATGTGTATTAACGGGTATGATGGGATTTAATAGTAAGACCACAGTATTTAATAGTAAGCCCATGGGAAACAGACATACTGGCTTTATACCGGTTCTATATCCAAGATTCGTTTCTCCACCAATCAGAGACGAGCAGCAGACCAAACAGACGCGATCTTTCGAACGGTCGTGGGCTCGAGTCCGACGGCCTTCACAGAGTCGAATCGCGTGGGACCCAAGCATGAGGCTGAGGCTGCGACGTCCGTGGAGCCGCGCAGCGAATCGCGCCGGTTATGGCGCTCTGATGCTGTGCTGGGCTCTGGCCATCGCCATGGCTCAAGGTGCGGTCGATTACTCCCGTCTTATCTCCGTTGTTCATTGGGCTCTGACCATTACGTTCCCATGCAGAGGAGAACAGCAAAGAGACTGAGACCGAAGAAACCACGGAGAAAGAGACCACGGAAGGGGAGGAAGCAGAGAACAGCAACACGGCCACCGTGGCTGTCGTGACCATCTCGTGCCTCATCGTCATCTCTATCCTCTTCGAAATGGTGCGTACTGGACTCCGCTTTACCCACGCTTGGATCTCAACTGACGCTGTGGTTATAGGGTACGGAGCTGCTCAAGGAGACAACGGACGACCTCAACATGCCGTTCGTCAACACGGTCTTCAGCGAACTCACGACGCTGGGCTTCATCGGACTGCTGCTCTTCGTCATCACCAAGCTCGACTTCCTGTCCACGCTGTCCCAGCGCTACTTGGGCGAGAAGGAGAAGCTCCAGGAGACCATCGAGGTGCTGCACATGGGGCTCTTCCTCTTCATCGTCATCTTCCTCGTGCTCTGCTGCACGCTGCTCAAACTCGGTGTTAGCGTGCAGAGCGAGTGGCGTGAGTTCGAGCGCGGCGCTGAGGACGTGGGGTCTGTGATGTCCGACTTCTGTCTGGCCACGGAGCCGCCCGCCACCTTCTGCGAGAAAATCTCGCTCGCGCGCACCGCGACCGCCAAGAAGTCGCACCGAGAGATCGTGTACCTGGCGCTGCGTCGCCGCTTCGTCGACTTCCGCTCCAACCACCCGGACCCTGAGCAAGCGAAGCTGCTGGAGCGGGAGTTCCAGCGCAACCTGGATATCCGGTTCCCGTTCAACGAGTACCTCTCCATCATCTCGGGCGAAGTCATGGCCCGACTGATCGAGATCGACCCGCCCACGTGGATCGCGCTAGAGCTCGTGCTCGTGCTGCTTCTGGTCGTGTGCTGGCAATTCGGAGAGGAGGGCGAAATCTGGACGCTGCTATTCTTTGGGTTCTCGCTCATCCTGCTCAACGAGGCTGTGTACGTCCGCATCCGACGCATGCGACGCCTGCTCACGCCCCCAGGCATGATGAAGGACGCGGAGCGTCTGCGCCGCAAGAACGAGTGGCGCGCCAAGCACCACCTTCCTTTGCACGAGACCAACGAGAAGAGCTGGATCTTGGAAAGCGCGGACACCAACGAGAGCGACTCGGTGCCTCCGTACGTTGACATGCTGCCCCAAGGCGGTCGAGAATTGAGCGAGCACGAGCTCAAGATAGAGCAGCGACGACTCATGGGCGGCCGAGGCAATGGCGTTCTGCTCGCGCTCTTCTGCACGCGCATGGTCTTCCTGCTCACAGCCATGCATCTCTCCGTCTTCCTCATGCGGACTGCGCACATCATCCATCACACGTACGCTGGCCACACGTTCGGGATCCTGGTGCTGTACGTGCTGTTCCTGCTCCCAAGCTTCGTGGTCACGGGAATGTCGCTCAAGATTGCACGCGACGGGCTCTACGCCTTCAACGTGGAGCACATGAAGTCCTCGCGAGTGATCGCCAAGGTCATGCGCGTCCTCAAGGCTCGCCAGACGCTGCGCACGCTTCGCTTCGTGGCCGAGATGAAGATCTACTTGCGTGAGACTGTTCGCTCCAACAGCATCGTGGGCTCCCAGCGGCCGATCACCGCTACACTGCACCAGGCGTCGGCCAAGTTCTCGCACGCGGCCTCCAACACAGGGTCCGTCAAGCAGCGCAAGTCGGGTGTCTTGTCGCCATCTCGACGCAAGTCGTCCATCGATGAGGTCGTTTCGCCGCCGCTCTCGCCGCTCGCGGCCTACACGACCATGCGCGAGAAGCGCTCCGGCGCTTACAAGCTTGAAATGGAAAGGCGCGAGATCCACTCGATCTTCGTGCTGTTTGACACGGACGGGTCGGGCAAGATCTCGCGCCTGGAGATGGCCCAGCTGCTGCGCGCAGTCACCCACGAGCTGGACGACAACCAGGTCAACCGCCTCATGGAGGACCTCGTGGAGGACGACGAGGACGAGATCACGCGTGATGCGTTCACTAATTGGTGCCACCAGCACATTCAGGACAACAAACACTCCAAGGAGGAGCTCATCGAAGAGATCTTCAACATGGTCGACGCGGACCACAGCGGCTTCATCACCGTGGACGAGTTCATCGCCATCTTCCGAGCGCTTGGCCAGGCGCTTGACCACGACGACGTGCGTGAGCTCATCTACCAGATGGACCGCAACGACGACGGCAAGATCGATCTCGAGGAGTTCACCAAGATGCTGCAGAAGCACGAGGTGTAACCATGGTTCTGCATCACCAGGCCATCCATCCATCAGCCGAGCCATCAGCGCATCCGTCCACCATCAATCCATCACCAATCCTTTGTCCCCAAACGCGCCTTCGTTTTCGTTTCTCTTGTGCCGCAGTCTCTTGCTCACTTTGGAATCGTCTCAGCTCTCCTCCTGGTATGGGTTTCTTCTTGCGGTTCTCTCTTGCTCTGCTGAGCACAATGGTCCTGACGGCCCAGGCGCAACGTGACTTGGTCTTCCACGTCGGAGCCGGTTGCGCGTTCTCCAACTATACGACCTTGAAGGCCGTTGATGCGTCCGGTGCCGGCAGTCCTCCCACTCCGGGAGCGGTTCTCTCGTACCGACTGCGACTGGAGATGGGGCTCGGAGCTGGAGTCTACGTGTTGCACTTCACGCAGTTCAACCTGCCGGACGACGATCTCGTGCGGCTGCAAGGCGAAGGAGCCAATGGAGACAGCGTGGTCCTGTCGGGCAGCAACACGACCGGAGGGTTCTACGCCACGCCTGTCGTGGGCGATGAAGTCACGATCGAATTGTGGAAGACCAAAGGCGCGTCGACCAGTTCGTCCTCTTCGTGTCGTGGGTTTGAGATCGACGGGCTGCGCTTCGCGCCTCAGAAGGCGGCTGAAGCTGCACAAGAAAAGGATCTGGCGATGGGGCTTCCATCTGTGCTGGAGTCCGCCACAGTCCAGATCAAGAGCAACGCCACCAACACCAAAGAGAACGACGAGAGCATTTGCGGAACGGACGAGTCGGTCGAAGCCGTGTGCCTGGAGGTTGCAGGCACAGCCACAGACCTGGTGATGTACCAGAAGGCTCAGAGTGTAGCTCGCCTCACGATCCGCAAGAACAGCAACATCGTGGCGTTCTGCACGGGCTGGCTGCTGGGCTGCGAGGGCCATTTGATCACGAACCAGCACTGCATCGGCAATTGGATGGACGCGCTCAACACGGGCGTCGAGTTCTTTGCGGAGGCACAGACGTGCTCGACCGGCAGCAGTTCCCAAGGAACGTGTTTGACGCAGGGATCGTGTCCAGGCCGCATCACTGTGAGCTCCACGGTGCTCGTGGCAGTGTCGAAGGAGCTGGACTACGCGCTTGTGAAGCTCACTCCAGACGACGGCAGCGACGTGTCTACTCTGCTGCAATCGGTCGGAGGGTATCTTCAGCTGCGATCCACTGGCCCCAAGCTTGAGGAGACGATCTTCATCCCGCAGCATCCTCTGGGGGGCGCCAAGCGGGTCGCGTGGACTGTAAACGGCAAGCCTGGGCGCATTGAATCGCTCACAACGGACACGTGCGGATCAACGGACGCAGGATACATGGTCGATACGCAGGATGGAGCGTCTGGATCGCCCGTGATCTCGACGACGGACGACGCTGTGGTGGCGCTGCACCACTGCGGCGGTTGCCCCAACGGCGGCATTCCAGCCGAGAAGCTCATCGCTGACTTTCAGACCAAGGGCGTGCTCCCCAAGTGCGCTGTAGCCTCGTAGGCAGTGTTTGTGTCTTGTTGGTCGTTCGGCGGCCATAATTTCGTGGAAAATACAGTATCGAGACTGCCTTGATTTCATCATCTTGTGCCTATTGTCATCCGCATGCACCACAAGAGACGCCGTCTACTGTAGCCACGTCACTGTACGCAAACACATGTCGGTGATGAAAGGCTGGGGTCCACCAGTCAATGAGCTCCAGGGCTCTAGAGGCGGAGGCCTTTGGCAGAAGAACTCCTGCGATTGTGAAGCGCAGTCTGACTTTTGGAGTCGGCCTTGCAGCCCCTTCGCAACGGCTCTGACGCCCAGAAGAGGCATGGCGCAAGGGGAACTGCAACATGCATCGCGGAGTCAGATACAGTGTTCGTCACTAACGCCAATGTGACAAACACTCACGTCTCATTGCAATGGCAAGACGGAGTGAGCCTTCGCTCATGAAAATCACGTGGTAAAGCTGGCTGAGTGTTGGTCCTTGCAGCAGCAGCCACGTCTCAGGAGAAAGACGATGCAACGAATGGTCAGTGTATTACCTCCTACATCCAGCTCTGCAAACGACACGATACACAACGGAAATCAAACACACTATAGCCGAGCCGTGCACGCACCG
>JAADVF010001010.1:0-10136 GCA_023334555.1 Elongisporangium undulatum
GCGCCAGCTCTGGCCCCAGATGAGGCAGCACGAAGAAGCCGCTGGCCAGACACATCGCAGCCGCCAGAGTGGTCTTGCGCGCCTCGGGCTTGAGCAGCGGCGTCTGCGCTGGCCCATCGGCATGGACATGCTGCTTGGTGTGCTTCTGCTTGTTGCTGCAGACAGAGCGCATGACCAGCAGCACCAGCACCGTGCAGGTGGCTGTGCAGCAGAGGAATCCGGCGTCGCTGGTCTGCGAGGCGTCCAGAGCGGCCAGCTCCAGCCCCTGGACACCCGAAAGAGCCACGACCAACAGTCCGCCCCAAGGAGAGCACGCGCGCAGTAAATATAGCACCAGCACCAACACAAAGGCGACGTCTTGGAGACAGCGTGGAGAGGCCAAGTGGGTCTTGAGAACGTCGGGACTGCTCGGTATAATCTTGCACAGACCCAGACAGGCCCACGTCAGAGCCATTTGCAGAGTGAACAGCACCAGCGGCCGTTGGCCTGCGAGTCTGCGCTTGAGACGCCAGAAGACGCCCAAGTCTACTTCTTCTTCGTCTATGGGCTCAAGACCGAAGGAGTCTGCTTCAGAGTCCGTGGAGGGATCGACGACCGGCGTACTTCTGGCTTGGTGAATTGCAGAAGACATGGTCACTGTGGAGAACTGGACGCTGCGTGGAGAGATGGAAAATGAACTGAAATTGAGCAGGAGAACGAGTGAATCCGCCACGACCGCTGTCTGTTGCTTGTCCCTGTGGCCGCGACTGCTTCGCGAGGCTTCTCGGTGCTTGGACTGCGCATTCGGGTCAGGCGCCGGCGCGTGAGCTTTGCGCCTGTATCTGCTGAGAACGAGCGCTATGGTGGAAAATATTCGACTAACGACTCGGTCGCTGCGAACGAACCGGAGGCGGACGTTGAGTCTGTCTGTCGCAGCTCGTTCTTGACCAGTTCCAGCCTCAGTCATCCACCGACACGCAATGAAGATCATTTCGCTTGGGATCGGCCCCACGCGTCACCAACTGCTTGGCCAATCAAGCGCCCGATAGAAGATTCGCCTCTGGCTCTAGCATCCTGATCATCTTTCTCGGTCTAATTGATCTTCTGGCCGGCTGCTTTTCATCGGACGACCTTCTTCTGGTCCTGCCGCAACATGCAGCAGCAGTGGGACATTTGGCGACAAACCAGGATGGACCCTTCAACACGACGTTGGAATGTACTGGGACAAGACCCACCGCAGCTCCGAGTCGCCGACTGTGCTCCTTGTCGCAGTGCCTTCGAGCCACGGTTTCAAGACGCGATCGGCATTGGTGGCAGCTTCCCCTTTGTATAAGCGCGATAATGAACGACGTCAGCATCACGGTGATCGCGTTGCCGTTGGCTGCTGAGGTGCCCGCACGGATTCAGCCAGTGAAGCGTGTCCAGAAGAAAACGAGACGCCGCCTCGAGCTTGAACAACAGTTATTGGCGTCCTTCCGACTCTGCATGCTCGGGATCTCTGGGACTCAGTTGGGGCTTGTCTGATGCCTCATGACGATCTGGGCAACCGCATGAGGTCCACTCAAAGTCCTTCAATCACACATGATGATGATCCCTTTCTTTGCTGCGGCTCTGCGGCTTCCGGTGCTGTTCCTGTTGCGAATGCGTGTGTCTTGGGAAATCGTTCGTGCTGCAGCTGATTTGCTTTGCTCAGAGCGTGCTATTTGCTGCTCTGGAATATCGTTCTTTCAACTGCGGAGCCCAATTCGTATTGACTCTTTGGCTGGCCTTTGTCACGTGGGCAGTACACATCGACTGAGTCCTGTCCATGGGCGATGCAATGCAGGGAATCGCTTAGTCTCTACTACGCACACATGATCCCTTCTGTATTGCTGGCGTTTGAAGTATCGTGTCCATGGTCGATGGGCTCAACTTCAGTTTGGATGGAGGCTGCAATTGTTGCTGTGACACGAGTGTAACGAAGACTGCGGCTGTGGCTGGCCGTTAGCGCATGCTGATTTATATATTCGAGACCGGTAGAGACACGGCGCAATGCCCGAATGTAGCACGTTGGATTTCATTCTTGCCCTCGTGATGGATGTTATTGAACGATTAGCCTGTGGAGCAAGGCGATGGAAATGACAACTGGCGGATGCCGATTCAATTATGTGAATATGGCCAAGTGAACCTGTGATTTGGTCCGATACATGTCAGCAAGAAATGCACGACACACGAACTGAGGTTGTAGATGAAGCCAACGGTCTTGATGGCTTCGCCACTGCGTACTATCCCACCCGTCTGAAGACCGAAGAGCAGCACGCCCACCAGCTGCGTGGCCAGGGAGATCCAGAAGCCCTGCACGGTGAGCAAATCGCGACCGAAACTGAAGAACAGCGCGATGGCGATCACAAGCACGTGCGCATAGGCCACAGCGGCGTGAATCATAGTGACTAGCCGTCTCTTTTTGTCGGCTTCAGGGCCACTCGCAAATGCGTTCAAGAGCGTTGGAGCTGCGATCGTGTCGACTTTGTCGATCGAATTCGGTGGCTGGTCCCTTGGCAGCGAGACCCATGAGACCGAAATCATGAGCAGCACGCACAAGACCATGAAGCCTATGTTGAGCAGCATGCTGTACGAGTCGCATATCATGTCGATGGCTGCGAAGAAGGCGCCTTGGACCAGCGATCACACCAGCAGCAGCGCCTTGACTGGCTTGGGCATCCAACTAGCTTGGATTGTCGTCAAGTTCATAGTACTGGCCTGCATTAACCCGAGCGAGAGCACCAGCTCCTTGTGCTGCGGTGCACGGTCTCTTCAGTCAGCATATGATAGGCCTTCAAATCGGTTTGCGCGCTCGCGGCAGCAGGAATAAGATAGCCACAGGGCCAGACTATAGCCGCAGACGCTGTCAATGGTGTCGACCCAATGCAGGGAAACTTGTATCAAACAGGAGCACACCCCTCGGCGGCGGCAGGAATCATATTGACTCTTGCCGTCTTCGTGGAACGGCAGAGCGGCGGCCAGGATCAAACACCAGCTCCGTGTGCGCCTTCTCTGTCTTCTCAAAGCGGTCAATGGAGAGCCAAGAGGCCGAGTAAGACAACCGACTGCGCTGTTGGGCCACCGATGTCCTGAAACTGTGGAGACTTTGGCTCCAAGGCGTAGCTGGATTTCCCGACCATTGTGGGATGTTGAGCCCACACTTCTGAGTCATGATATCAGCCGGCGGTCCACATCGCGCGTTTGGCACCCATTTGGTGCAACATCGATTATGACAGTGGATACTGTACATGCACTGTAAGCGTTTACATACAGAGACCTTTTTGAAGGTCTCCGTATGGATTAAAATCCAACTATTACGACTTAAAAGTCGTGATACATATTCGAAAAGGACGTATATCCAATTTCCAGAGGTCATAAAGGATTTCTTATTGCGGACTTGGTGGTCGTGGATCCCAACTCTCTCTCCAGGCCTCACAATCCATTTCGTCCCCGCTGGCCCACATGACGCACTCCGACCCAAAGCACACACCCTGGAGGCTGGCGACATCGAGTCGCTGCCGCTGCTTGGCACCATCACGCCCGTGGATTCGCTCCCTATCTCACACCAGATCGCCTTCCGTGTTCGAATCTTTGGGCTCTTCTCGCTGTGCTTAGCGCTTGTCGTGGCGTTCATCGTAGCGCTGGAGCGATCGCAGCCGTTCAACCGCAAGTCGTCTGATCACGCGCTTTTGTCCTTCCTGCTGCCGGTGGGTGGTATGGTGCTGTCGCTGGCGCTCCGGGCTCTGTCGGAACCCCGATGTCCAAGTGGCTCTGGGTGCTGGTGCTGTCGCTTAGTGAGGCTGTGCTGCTTGCTGCCTCTGACGCCACTGAAAACTCCAACAGCGGAGTCTTGATTGCCGTGTTCGCGCTCTCCACCGTCGTTGCCATGGCGCTCACTGGCTTTGTAAAGCACTCGACTCCGGCCCAGCTTCTAGATTGGCAGGCGACTGCCGGTATCGCGGCCACAGTCACTACGGTGGCCATGGTATCGCTCTTCGCCTGTGACCAGCTGGGCAGCCTCACGCGCCTGGGCTTCTTGGTTCTGCTGCTGCTGGAACTGGTGCAGGCCGGATGGTTTGCGTTCCATGCGACCAAAATCTACGCCAAGATGGAGCCCAGCCAGCTGGTCGAGCCCATGGCCACCATCTACGTCAAGACGTGGCTGAATTGAGCCCGGGGGAGTAGGATCCAAATGTTGGTACGTACCGTAATTGTACGTTTTCATCCAAGTGGTTCACTCCTGTTCGATTCAGCACCGGCATTCAAATGTCATGGGCTCCAATCCAACAGCCTTAGCAAGAAACATACGCATGATCGGCTATTCCTGCATTAGGGGTCCTCACTTTTGGTAGCAAGTCGGAGGTAGTCCACTCGCACAAAGTGGCGTTGTTTGATTGGTCAAAATTTAGCTGCCGCTGTTGCTGCCGATCCATTCTCAACTGCATCAAAATCGGTGCTGTTCGTGGCTCGGCGGCAGCAAGTCACAGCAGTGATGGATACCAACGCATATCTCAGCACCAGTCCTACGCCAGAGCCGAATGTCCACGCTACGACGTCCGCAGACATCACTTCCTCCGGTCCGATGCTGCCATCAGCCCCCCTCCAACGTGTCGCGGAAGAGCACGGCTGCTTGGCATGACTGCTGGATTACCGCACGGTATCCAACCAATTGGGGCCCGCCAACAATCACTCAGATGATCTCCCCATCCTTGCACCCTGCACCCAATTATCAATTGTGGCAGTAGGTACTGTACAGCATTCAATGTCTTTCACACAGTCATACCTTCGGATTTAATATAGCGCATCCAATTCCCTTATACAGAATATTTCATTTTACAGATATTTCATAGGTTCAAGTACTCAGTATCCTCATTTTCTCTATCATCTTTTATATCCTTTCATAAATAATATTCATTTGAAACAAGTAATTAGGAACTAAATTTGTATTTCACTGTGAGGTTTAATTTACCTTTCAATTATGATGAGTACACCTGTGCGCCTAAACCAGGGCCGCGGATCAAACAGCCACCTTCTCCAGACACAATCACTTCCGCCAGATGGAAGACTCCGACTACATAGCCCAGGACCTGGAGGAGGCCGGCGATATCGAATCGGAGCCGCTGCCCAGCATTACGACCGTGGATTCGCTCCCCATCGCTCAGCAGATCGCCTTCCGGTGCCGCCTCTTCGGGCTCTTTTCGCTGCGCCTGCTTCTCGTCGTGTCGCTCATCTTGGTGCTGGAGAACACGCACCCACTGGGAGAAAACTTCCAACGCGAGGCAGCTGACCATGCCTTCGTGACCATCCTGCTGCCGATGATTGCTTTGATGCTGGTGCTCCAGACTCTCTCGAGTAACCACCTCTCGCCCGTGCTCGAGTGGATGTGTGTGCTCATGCTGTCGCTGATCGAGGCTGTGTTGCTGGCAGCCTACGACGCCATCGACGATTCCAACAGCGGTGTCTGGGCAGCTGTCTTCGCTCTTTGCACCGTCGTCGCCATGGCACTCACCAGCTTCGTGAAGCGTTCGACTCCAGCGAAGCTACTGGGTTCGGTAGCAACCGCCGGCATCGCTGGCACGGTCAATACGGTGGCCATGGTCTCGCTCTATGCCTGTGGCCAACTGGGCAGCCTCACGCTCCCGGGCTTCTTGGTACTGCTGCTTGCGGAATGGCTGCTGGCCGGATGGATTGCGTCACGCGCGATCAAGATCTACGCCACGATGGAGCCGAGTCAGCTGGTCAAGGCCGTGGCCAGCATGTATCCGTCATTACGTTCCTGAATTGAGAACCCTTCGCTTAGCCAAGCTCTTTTCGATGCTGTGCGATCCGACAGAAGAACTAGATCCCCTTAGCACCAGCAGCTTTACTATTTTGCACGTTTGCAGTCGAGTGTGATTTGCTCCAGCTGGATTTCGCAATCACCCGGATTTTGTAACTCATGTCCCGAACCAGTGTTGCGAAAAACCGCGGTTTTTAGTGTTTTTACCGTTTAGACGAGGGGCCGTTGGTTCTGCCCCTGTGGCTTTTGGTGGCTTTTCGAGATCTACTGTGAAAAACAAATTAATTGGGTCCTATGTACGCTACGGTACGATGCAACACATCATCTAATTGCTGCCCAATAGCGATGCCATGATGCCGTACCCCAACTGTGACAATATCGTACACTGCAGTGTCCGGATAGCGACAACTGAACGCCAAGCAAGTGGTTCTTTGAATCATTATGCCACGCATCACTAAGAACATTGGCGCGAGCTCCTGTTTGTTGTTGCGTGTCGCACAAAGTGTCAAATGCTTCTTGAGCGCTCGATTTGCGACGTGTTCCCCCTGACGTTCTTCGAGAGGGAAGCATGGCTGATAAGCCACAACTTATGTACTCAAAGAGCTGAGTAGTCGATCCATGCTCTACGAATGTATCTGGTAGCAAGTGGTTGCACGTGCGAGATGGCGGCGCAGGTTGGTCGTCCTGTATGTTACGGTAGCGTACGCGGTAGCGTGCGCGTAGTACTTGCACAACATCTCCCTTTGACTAGCATTCGGTGTGTCCCTCCCTTCAGTGAAATGGTGCGATCGCTGCTCTCTTGTCGATTCTTCGCCCGAATGAGAGCACTGGGCGGCAATTTCAATCCCTACGGTTTTTACGCGCGTAAAAATTATCTTTACGAACTTCTTACAAAACGCCCCAAAAGCCACAGTGGCGGATCGTGTCAGATGGCAGAACAGCGTGGAAAAACACGTTTTGCCACGGCAAATGGCAATTGGCTTTATTGTCCTTTGCAACACTGCCCGAACCCATTTGACCCAGATCAGTTGTGTCAGTATCAACTGTACATTCATAAACACTGCCTTTACATAACTACCTACAGATCCGAATGTGAATATAAATATCGTAATAGATAGGATATATAGTTACACAGTTGGTCCATCGCCTCTTGATTTTTGAGCCGGAAGCTCACAATTGCAATCGTCTCCTGAGTCCGACATGATAAACTCCGACCACAAACCCCACGCTCCGGAGAGTCTTCCCTCCCACCAGATCGCGTCCCGATGCGGACTCTTCAGCCTCATCTCTGTGTGTTTGGTTCTAGCCGTCGCGGCTATCACCAAAATGCTGGAGTTCGCGCAGCTGGTGGAAGACAGCCTCAAGCGTTTGATAACCACGCAGCCCATCGTGCTCATCGTGCTGCCGTTGATCGCCGTGGTGGAAATATTGGTGTTTCCACCAAGGATCCGTCGTCTGCTGGTTTTCAAGTCGCTACTTGTGCTGGTGTTCTTTCTGCGCCAAGCTATGACGCCGACTGACGCCTCCGACGCCTCCGAAAGCACCAATTTCAGCCTTGTGGCGACTGTCTTCGTGCTTTGCACCCTCGCTTCTATCTTAATCACCAACTCGATGACTCCGGCGCAGCTTCTGGATTGGCGGGCAAACGTCAGCGTCACAGCAACGGTCTTTACGGTGGGCATGGTCTCACTCTACGCATGGGGCCAACTGAACAGCCTCACTCTTCTGGGTTTCCTGGTGCTGCTGCTTGTGGGACTGATCCTTGCCTTGTGGTTTGCGTTCCACGCGACCAAGATCAACGCCACGAAAGTGTCCAGGCTGATTGTTGAGGCAGGCCAAGATGTTTGAGAGACGAATGAGACAGAAGACGAAGAGAGACGCTTGGATAAGAACCAACAGTGCTAACCTGGAGGCTAGCGCAATCGAATCTGAGCCGGTACCAAGATCACGGCCGTAGATCCTCTCGCATGAGATAGCCTCTGGATATCGACTCTTCGGGCTCGCCTCGCTGGGTTTGTTTTTCGTCCTGGCCTTCATCTTGGTGCTGGAGCACCCGCACCCATTGAGAGACAAAAGGAAACGCAAGGCAGATCAGCATGCTCTCATGTCCTTCCTGCTACCGGTGGACAGTATTGTGCTGGCGCTCATAGTTCTGCCAACGAACCATATCTCACCCGTGCTCAAGTGGATAAACCTACTGGTGCTGTCGCTAAGCGAGACTGGGCTGCTCGCTGCCTTCGACGCCATTGAGATTCCAAAAGCGGTCTCATAGCAGCCGGCTATGCGCTTCGCACAGTCTTTTCCATGGCACCCACCGGCTTTGTGTAGCTTTCCACTCACGTGCAGCTTCTGGGTTGGAAGGCAAGCGCTAACATCGCAGGCACGGTCACTACTGTGGCCACGGTCTCGCTCTACCCAAGTAGCCAACTATGAAGCCTCACGCTCCTGGACTTCTTGGTGCTGCTGCTTGCAATGCCAAATACCTAGATAATTTGCTTCACGCGTGATCAAGATCTACGCTACAATGGAGTTGGATTAAGAAGCCTTGGCCATGCTGAGCAATGCAGAAGAAACGACTTGTGGTGCCAAATCTCCTCTGGAGTAAAGGACTTCAGTACCCTGATTTTCTGTATTAGTTCCCACGACAAAAACCTCGCGAATCGACGATGAGATGCGAAGTAAGAGTATTCCAACTCAATCTCCAGGAAACAGCTCTATGCGACTCGGCTCGAATCTATGAGACGACGATGAGAAAGGGCGTTAATCACGTTCATCCTGCTTCCGCTGATGGCTGTGGTGCAGGTGCTGATCACTCCGTCAATGAATGCGATATAGGGCGATATCGACTTCTACGCAGACACGATCGCCTTTGTTCTGATGCTGTTGTGACTTGATGTCCGCAGCCATACGTTTGATGGCACCAGCTTTGGTCGTGATAGAAATGGCAATCGCTGCTGGCTCCTACGTCCGCTGTGTTTGCAAGTCCAACGAGCCTGCTACTGCAGCTGTTGCAATAGACGTGAGCGCATGAATGGTCAACCAAGAACAACGACAGAATAGAGTGCGTTGAATCGGATTCCTGACTTCCGAATTGCGCGATGGACTTCTTGCGGTCGTATTGAGACGGCCGGCTGCACTTGTCCTGGACGCTGACTATGAAGACATTGGCTCGAACGCTGCTGCCACAATCACGACACAGCTGGATTTCCCACCGATTGTGGGATGTTGAACCCACACTTCTGAGTCATGATACCAGACATTGCAGATTTGGGACCCATTCGAGCAACATCAATTGTGGCAGTAGATACTGTACATGCATTGTCAGTATTTACATTTTGAAACCTATAATTCTTCCTATTCAGTAATAAATATACGGAAAGGAGGGTATATCAAATTACAGAGGTCAGAATGGATTTTACAGGAACTCTTCAGGTTCGGAAAAATTCAGTGTCCACAAATCACCCGCTTCCAAAAATCCGCATACATAAATGCCACTCGCTATTTGGCATCAACGCTCTCTCATTGGCTGAATATAGCTTCATATATCTACCATTAGACGATAATATCATAAACAGGGTGAATGTTTGCGGGACACTATTTTGGCTGTCCAGTCATAAACAGCACGACCTACAAAACCGAATGTAACATAAATACAGCAATAGATAGGCTATCTATTCATACAGGTGTTCCCCAGCCTTTGACTTGAACAAATCTCCGCTATTCCACATGACACAATCCAGCCGCAAAGCCCACGCCATGGAGACCGCAATCGAATCGCAGCCGCTGCTGGGTACCGCAAAGGCCGTGGAATGCTTACACCAGATAACGCTCCAATTCCGACTCTTCGACCTCTTCTCGCTGTGCTGGTTTCTCATCATCGCAGCGCTCGTCGCAGTGCTGGAGTACTCGCAGCTGTTGGGAGATAGCTTTAAACGCGCGGCAGCTGGTCACGCTGTCGTGTTCATCTTGCTGCCGCTGATGGCTGTGGTGCAGGTGCTGATCACTCCGTCAAGGAGCCGTCTCCCGCTGGTGCTCAAGTGGCTGCTTGTGCTGGGGCACTTCCTGGCCATGGCCATGATGCCGACTGACGCTTCCGACGCCACTGAAAGCACCAATACCAGCCTTTTAGCGGCTTCCTACGTGATTTGCACCTACGCTTCCATGCTAATCATCGACTCAATGACTCCCACGCAGCTTCTGAATTGGCGGGCAACCGCCGGCATCGCTGCCACGGTCACTGCTGTGGTCATGGTCTCACTCTACGCATGGGGCCAATTGGGCAGCCTCACGCTCCTAGACTTCTTGGTACTGCTGCTTGTGGAATCGATCCTTGCCGGGTGGTGTGCGTTCCACGCGA
>JAADVF010001011.1:0-10124 GCA_023334555.1 Elongisporangium undulatum
TTCCCGAAAAAGGTTCTTGGCTGAAGCCACGATCTGGAAGCAGCTGGAGTACCCGCATGTGATCAGCCTGTACAACATTTGCCACGTTGGCAAGCCCAACTTCTTCGTTTGTGAAGCTGCTGAAAATGGCAACTTTGCGGACTACTTCAAGGACGGAGCCCATCAAGGGTCAATGTGGCGTCTGTTTCACGAAGCTTCGCTTGGTCTTTTGTTTCTGCACGACAAGAAGATCGTACACGGCAATCTCAAGTGCCACAACTTGCTGGTCGGTGCTGACGGAAAGGCCAAGGTATCAGATTTTGGCTTTGCGTTCCACAGAAGTGCCAGCAAAGCGCTGAGTAAGAAGGCTCAGACTGAAGGAGTTCGCTGGAAGTCGCCCGAGTGCCTTCGTGGAGAAGAAGAGAACCCAGAATTCAAGTCCGACGTTTTCTCGTTCGGTTTGTGCATCATTGAAGCGTTTACGGACCAAGTTCCGTGGGGTCCCAATGCCACGGACGACGATATCACCAACGCTGCGTTTGACAAGATCGGCCCAAGTCGCCCAGTTGGCATGGGCGATAATACCTGGTCACTGGTTGAGCGTATGGTTCAATCAGACCCCAAAGCCCGTATTACGATGTCTGAGGTCCAACAAGGGCTTCTGGGACTCATGCAAGTCGAGCCTGAGGCCGAAGTATCCAGCAATTGTTCGAAGTGCGACTTCGGTTTGACCGCAGGAGATCTTTTCTGTGGCGGATGCGGCTTAAACTTGGCGAATCAGAACGTTGCCATGATGTGAACTTGAAGCCCAAGCAATCGTTCAAGGAGTCCACGAAGACCAAGATATCCCCAAGCAAATTCGTTTTTGTGTTTTTAAATTTGAAAGTCAGGTCTCAATTAATACAATTAAAGCTGCTGCAAATGGACTTGTGTCATCGCTTCATGCGTCTATCGTTTTTACCAGTATCAACAGCTCTCTGTTGGCCCCAACGGTAAAGCGCGAGCACAAGGCAAAATGACCGCGGTGGCGCTCTGTCCAGAGTTCGTTTGACAGTTGAACCCATCGTTCTGTATCGTACTTGGAAAAATGCCGCAACTGCTGAATACCGCGTCTCAGTTTGCAAGCCCCATCTCCAAATCAAGCTGTTGGAGGCGCACTCTGGCTTCGACTGATTCGCGCACAGGGCGGACAGCTGCAATGGCGGCCTTGGACTTGGCTTGCGCGATAGCGGACGTGGTGCTGCCGACGGTGGGCACGATCGCGGTCAAGGCCCTGGCTACGGCGCTGGAGCTGTGCAAAGGTGTGAATGAGTACCAGCAGATGTGTCTGGACGTGCGCGAGCGGTACCAGGATCTGTGGGACTCGATGCTGAAGCTGGAGCAGCAGGGATCACTGCCTAAGAGCAAGGCGCTGCCGAGGTTCAACGAGGCCATCGGCCGGTTCATGAACTTCCTGCAGAACCACCAGAGCAAGGCCAAGATCCTGCGGATCGCCGGCCATGGCAGCGTCGTGGCCAAGATCAACGAGCTTAACCAGGAGATCAACATGATGCTGCAGATGCTGGACCTGGACTACAAGACCCAGATGCTGGAGTACCAGCAGAAGCTGCTTCAGGAGCAGACCAAGACCGCGGCGCTGTTGCAGGGCATGGCCAAGAGCCCGCAGTTCCTGCGTGATGTGCGGCGGGAAGGCGGGCTGGTCGAAGGACTTGCCATGCTTAAGCACGAGTCGCGCAACCGCCGCGAGCTGAACGACCCAGCGCATCTGGCCCTGATCGAGGATTTGTTCACCAAGATCGTGAAAGTGACCAAGACAGAGGTTCCCTCAGTGCCGAACTGGTTCCTCACCGGACGATATCGAGTACAAGCCTGAGAAGCTTGAGGACGGCACGTTCGGCAAGGTCTCGCGCGGGACCTACATGCACGGCACAGCGGTCGTGATCAAGTCCATGGCTGTGGATTCGGCCGAAGCGCGCAAGCGGTTCTTCGACGAAGCCGAGCGGTGGCACGCGCTCAGCCACAAGCACATCGTGCAGCTGTATGGCGTGTGCCACGTCAGCTCGCCGGCCTTGTTCGTGTGCGCCGACGCGACATTCGGCAACTTTGCACAGTTTTTTAGGACCGAGGCCAATCGAAGCATCATGTAGAAGCTCTTCTTCGAGGCTTCGCTGGGCATGGTCTATCTCAAGGACAAGCAGTTTGTGCACGGCAATCTTCGCTGCAACAATTTGCTCGTGAGCTCTGGCAAGGAAGCGCTGGTGTCGGACTTTGGCTTTGCGTTCCATCGCAGTGCGCTCAAGGCGCTGAGCAAGAAGCTCCAGTCCGAGGAGCTCCAGTGGAAGGCGCCAGAGTGCATCCGCTCCGGAGAGAACCCGATCTTCAAGTCAGACGTTTATTCGCTTGGCATGTGCATTATTGAGGCATGGACAGGCGACGTGCCGTGAGGCAAGGACACCACGGACGACATGATCATGTTTGCCGCAGAGATGGAAGAAAGCGTGTTCCGGCCAGTGGGCATGCCCGACAGTGTATGGTCGCTGGTGGAGAAGATGACGCGCTCGGATCCGAGTGATCGCATCACAATTGACGATGCTAGCGCTGAATTGCACAAGCTGGCGCTGGAGGAAGCCAAGAACGTTCAGACTGCTTGCGCGGATTGCAAGACGGTCTTCTCAGATGTTGGTCTGTTTTGCTCAATCTGTGGAGCGCCTCGAAACCAGCACAAAAGCAACGAAAACGCCAAAGTGGTTGAACTGAGCAAACAGTTAGAGCCATTCTTGGCGCTGTGTGAAGCCACGCAGGAAAACCAGTTGCTTTGTATCCACGTCCATGATCGGATCCAGGAACTGTTGACTCAGTTCAAGCACATGGATGGAGAAGATGGCGGCCTGACGGACGATACTGTGGTCTCGAGTACGATTGAGCTTGTGAAGAACTACAGCGCGTTTATCGAGAAACTGCTGGCCAAGAAGGACGGCAATATCGTGGAGCAGCTCGTGATGCACCGAGAAATCCTCACCGAACTCAAGCAGTTTCACCTGCAGATCGACATTTTGGTCACGCGCTTGAACATCGGCGAAATGTACAGCTGGAAGAAGCAGTGGAGCTTGCAACATGAAATTGCGGTCAAAGGCCTCCATAAACGCGTGATCAGCAGCAGCAATTTACTGGAAAAAGTTGCCAATTTGGAGGGCGCACTCCAGCAGCTGGAACTCGAAATGGACCGTTGCCATGGCCAGAAACACCTTCCGTCGATGCAATCGCTGCGAGACAATCTTACGCAGCTGCTCAACAGTGTGTACACCGTTGAGATAACTCTTGTCCGAGCCACAGACCTTGCGGCAGCTGATCGGCGCAAGGGGACCAGCGATCCGTACACCGTCTTCACTATTGGATCAGATACGCTTCAAAGTAAACGCATCGATCGGAATTTGAACCCCGTGTGGGATTCGGACCAGCGCTTCAAATTTGCAGTGAGTCGGAAAAGCATGAATGACCTGAACGTGGAGGTGCGAGATCATGACACTTTCACGAAGGACGATCTGATTGGCACGGCGCGCATTCCGCTCACTCCATTCTTCGGGGTAAGCGCAGAGCTTGCACATGAGAACGAGTACTCTCTGAGCGTACCAGAAATATATGCGCAGCAGAACCGTCAAAGCAAACTGTACTTGAAGGTGACAGTCAGCAGTGGTGTAGTGGCTCTATGATGAGTGAAATAGGCTGAACATTCTCGATAAATATATTTGAATCGTTACTATGAAGCTCGAGAATAGGAGCTAAACATTGTTTATTCGAGAGCGATTAACAAGCCTATCGTCACGTTGCAGCATGTGCAGAATTCACGTACCGCCTGGGCACGGGATGCGACTTGGGAGATTCCGATGGCTCATGGCTCACTGACATCAACCATTTCAACGTCTCCCCCAGCCTTATGTCCGCAGTTGGCACAGAACAGGTCTTCAGCAGATAGAGATGCATGGCATTTACTGCACTCATTTGGATTCACAGGTGCTTGCCTGTCCATGAGTTGCTCGAGATAAGTGAAAGCTTCTGCCATCGTAATTCGATGTGCGGGGTCTGAACGGACCATTTGCTCAACCACGGACCAAACGGAATCATCCATATCGGCTGGACGAGGGTAAGTCTGGTACTCAAACGCCTCAGTTGTAATATCGTCATCGTCGGCGTTTGGTCCCCAAGGAACCTCATTAGTGAATGCTTCAATGATACACAACCCAAACGAATAGACGTCCGACTTGAAGGTCGGATTTTCTACCTCTCCACGAAGACATTCTGGGGACTTCCAGCGGACTCCTTCAGCTTGTGCTTTCTTGCTCAACGCTTTGCTTGCGCTTCGATGGAATGCAAAGCCGAAGTCGGACACCTTTGCCTTCTTATCCGCGCCAACAAGAAGATTGTTGCATTTGAGATTGCCATGCACGATCTTCTTGTCGTGTAAAAACAGCAGGCCTTGTGCAGCTTCGTGAAACAGTCGCCACATCCACGGCCGGTGCTCTTCAAGCTTGAAGAAGTCCGCAAAGTTCCCATCTGGGGCTTCTTCGGAAACGAAAAAGGACGGCTTGCTCACGTGGCAAATACCAAACAGCCGGATCACATGCGGATGTTCCAGCGATTTCCACACGGTGGCTTCGGTCAAAAACCTCTTCCGGCCTGCGCTGGTGTCCTCCATCATGCGCTTAATGACCACGGCCGAGTCCAAATAGGTGCCAATACACACCGTGCCGAACGTGCCTTCTTCCATGGGGTTATTTGTGTACTGGACTTCATAGGCCGGAATAAACCATGTTGGCGGTTCGTCAATAATGACCTTGGATGTAAACATGAGTCGATCTATGGCTTCTTGCAGCATAGCCATTCGAGGCGACGTCATATCTTTGTCGGCATGTTGCTCGTACTCGAACTTCAGCAACGTGAGTAACTCCACAACGCCCTCATCATTCACGCCATCGTTCATTGCACGCGCAGCCTTTAGCATGAGTTGCATCCTTGCCTGTTGATCCGCCCAGTCTTTGTGGTTCTTCTCACTCCAGCGGCTCAACTTGTCTGCGAACTCCTGGTTAAACTCTTTGAGCATCATATCGATCTCGTGGTGCAACTTGACGATCGTTTCCATCGTTACACGGATCTCTGTGATGCGGTTGATGAGCTTCTTCTTCTGATAGGCACCGAGGCAGGTCCAAAAGGCCTTGAACTGCTCAATGAACTTGGGCAGCAGAGCCTTGACTTTCGCCGAATACAATGCATCGGCCTCCTTCTCCAGCAGCACCTCCCAGAGCAGCTTGAAGCGGTCGCACACGTGCAAAAATACGCCCTCGACCTCGTTCAACTGCTTGCAGAGCGTGACTGCGAGTGGATACGCTACTTCGAACGTCAGGTCCACGCCCGGTACGACATACTCGACGAGCGGCCCCGTGTAGTGCGAGCTGGGGAGCGCCGACATGCTCTCTGGTCGCTATCGATCGGACCCGTTCTTCTTGCGGAGGCGGGTGCGTGGCGCAATGAGCTCCTGATAAGGCGGGATGATTTCTTCTCCCGCCGGCGATGCGTTCGACACAGTAGGATGCACCAAGACGCAGCTGCATTTTCTGCCCATAAAAAGGCCAGAAGAGATCCATTGTTCATGAACAATAAGATGCCCCCCCCTCCAGTCTGTGGAGCGTTGATATCCGTCGCAGCCGAACGCACCGCTAGCTCAGTCCGCCTTCATGCAAGAGAACTTGGTGCTCTCTGTCGCACATACACAGGCACCCGAATCAATCAATTCGGGCTTTCATGTCACTACCTCAATAATCCCCATGTCGTACGATTAAATGTCGAGGTATGTAGCTGGCAATCCATCGTGGAGACACTCTGGAGCAGTTCGCTGTACAATTATGGCGCTGTGACCGAGTTCACGAATCGATAAGACGAGAGTTCACAAATTAATACGACGATTGACGATTTCTAGACTTGAAGGTTATATTTGCACAAGTTCACTTGACCATCAACACCAACTCAGGCAACGCAGCATCAAATTAACTGAGTGAAATATCTCGCATAGCATTTGTCAACTCTCCAGCAAATATGCATATTGAATCAAATAATCGCTGAATAGCTGTGGCATCAACGTGAAATAAAAAAGTGGTATGCCTACATGCCAGCCTATTTCACCCCCCAAGCTGTGCCAAAAGTCATTTCGATAGATCCGAAATCGATTTAGTTATCATCTTCTTCTCTGTTGGCGCAATCTATCATCTTCCGGTAAAAAGTCAGCAAAGCGAAAGAGACTAAAACTGAATTGTCCTTATCCCCTGGAACTCAATCTGAGCATCAATCTCTGTGAGCACTTTTGCAGTGTCGACTTCAGCTGATACAGTCAATTTCGACACAATTCCGGCTTTACGAGCCCTGGACCAATAAATTGAGAGATAAATATTGTGCTTCTCGAAAACATTGGATTCTGTCCAACAATCCCCACAGTTGAGATGGATGACGACCAACGAATTCAGGAGAATCTTGTCTTCTGGAATTGAGCTTTTTTTTTGAGTTTGTACGATATGGCTAATGATATTGCTCTAACTGAATTTAGACTGGGTCTAACTTTTGCAGTTGAAGCTTGACGGTTGTTTGCTCAATATTTCGGACCTCATGGAAAAGCAAGCTCTTTCACTCTATTTTCTGTTCGACCCCATAATTCTTCATCAAAATTCGAACGGTGCACATCTAAAATTAATGCATATATGATGCAAAACTCTCAGGCATTCTCTTTATGACTCACTCTGATGCATTCTATCGCAGCGCTCTCATCTCAAATAAAGTTGGGAGAGTACTATAAAATCGGACTCATAATATGTCATTCTGCCGCCACCACCACTGTATCATTTCACTCCAAATTATCATGTTTAATTCGAGATTCCTGTGCATACAGTGCTGCTTGAATTCTACATCGTACGGTGTGGAATAACTTATTCTCCTTGTCGCTTCGCTCGCTTCACCAATGGAGGAATGACCACCGGTCTATCAGCGACTCGCTTTCCGCAGTTGCTACAAAAAATTGTGCAGCCCACTATCGAGTTTCCACAGCCTGAGCAAAACTTTGGTTTTGCTGGAACTTTTGACACCATTTCTGCTAATTCCTTGTGCATCAATTTGTTGAGCTCATCGACCACGGAAATAATTGAAGGCCGTGTTGTTGGAATATAGGCACACATTCGCTGCAACAGTTGCCAGGAATTGCCCTCAAATTCATTTGGTTTCACTAGAAGTTGGTCGATTGATTCTAGTTTCTTGCCCGTTGTATTATCACTACTCGATTTCCAAGACTTATTTCCCAGCCTAGCCTCAATAATGCACATTCCAAACGAATACACGTCGGATGCCGAAGTAAGCATTTCACCTTGGACGCACTCTGGAGCTCTGAATCGCATGCTGATCATGACTGGAGTCATTGTTCGTGGTGCTTCCCCATCGTGTCGAAAACTGTAGCTGAAGTTACTCAATTTCGCTTTACCATCGGCACCGATACGAATATTGTGGCATTGCAGATCGCCATGCACAATTCGCTGAGAGTGCAGATAGAGCAGTCCCAAAGCCGTTTCATAAATACATTTCCAGAACTTGTTTTGGTTTTGTGGCTTAGCTAGATAATCGCCTACGTGACCAAGAACGGCATCTTCTCCCACAAAGAACGGTAGGCCTACATGGCAAGCTCCAAACAGCTTCATGACATGCGGGTGGTTGAGTCTGAACCATAGATCAGCTTCCTTGATCACGCCATCCCGGGTGGCTATGCTATCGGTTGACAATTTGCGGATAGTGACTTTGGTGCCATGGCCCCAGACTCCACTGTGCACTGTCCCACAAGACCCCAAGTCCATGCTTGGTTGGCTCGTATTTATTGCCACATCATTTGGCTCGATGAACCACACGGGGATATCCTTCGGGAGTGATTTCTTCATCCGAAACAACTTGAAATAAATCGTATCCATCCAATCAAGCTCCTTCAGATCGCTGACCTCCATGTGTATCGATCGTTTCAGCTGCGTTGTTGCTTTAAAATCCTTGAGAACTCGTTCAACCATGTTCTTGTCGCTCTCAGTCAATCGTTTTTGGTCCAATTTGTGCTTCAACTGCTGCTGTACTAGCACGCGGGCGTCATTCATTTCCTGCTGCCAGTGTCGTATGTCGTCATGACTCTTCCACTGCTCCACATCTTTTAGAATTCTATCCAGCGATTGATGGGACTGCTTGACTGCGTTGACAACAGATCGGAGAGCACAAATTCGCTGCAGGAGCGACTGAGGTTGTTCCAGATAGCTAATCAAAAACCTTGTAAACTGTGAAAGCACTGCTTCAAGCGCGTTTCGATCATTGATGCTAACCATATGAGCAGAGTCGGCTAAGCTCAGAGCTACTTCCACTCTGCGGGGCACCTTCTCACAAAGGGACTGCGCCTCATGCATGCGCCTGCACGTGATGCGCGCCTCGGCACTCTGATGGCTGGTTGACTCCATGGTACACTAAGCTGGAGAAACCCACAATGAAGTGCTTCGTGAAGAAAGGCGGAAGAGTTTGCACAGAATGATTCTCGAGAAGGCAGGGCAGCCGCTCACTGAACACTCAATGCGGTTCTATGCCGTAAACGGTACCACAGTACGGTACAAATACCACCCTCCACCGTCTGAGCGGGAAACCTCGTCAAAAACCGACGCAATGAGCTCATTACCATTACCAATCGAACTGCAAAAGGTGGTGGGGATCAAGCAGACGGGGGTCTGTGTGGGTTAATTGAACGTTCAGTAGATCCATCAATTGATACTCGCAGCTGCTGAACTTTTGTTTTTCAGCCAATAGAGTGCAAAGGCCGGCACCAATTGAATCGAACAGTGATGAGACCTCGCCTTTCTGTTGGGTTTTGAACCCACGCGCACTTGCGCGTGCGGACGCATCTCCGGTCGACTCGGTCGGAGGGAGGAATCAGCAGTGGCCGGAACGATCTGACTTCGTACTTAGCGCGCACTGTATCAGTTCACTCGTTCAGAGCTCATTTATCGAGTGGCGAGCTGTCGGGCTCAAGGAATCATTGGTGATCAGGTGATCATGGCACCCCCAAGCACCGAGAACACGGGGCCGCTCGTCGGATGCGTCCCGCCAGGAATCAATGTGACGTTTCCTGAGGCACTTTCCCGTGCTATCGCTATGTGCAGTGACGCTCACGAGTACAAGACCGTTTTCCAGCACGTCTGCGAGCGCTTCGACATGCTCTGGAGAATCATGTTGGTGAAGGAAGCCGATGGCGCACATGCGGATGTCATCAAGGAATTGCTATCTCACTTTATTGCGCAGTTTGTGGCCCTCTGCGCGCTAATCGAAGGGTTTGCTTCAAAGGTGCTTGTCGTTCGCCTTGCCGAGAACCGAGTCATCATGCGAAAGATTATCCAGTGCCATCGCGAACTTGACGCGATGCTTCTGACACTCAATCCACAGTTGGTGGAGCAAATGAATGAATGGCGTCAGAAGAACGAGATTGACTGGAGAGAGCAGCAAGTAGCGATGAAGACAGAGCTGGAAACCGCGCGTATAATTGGCGCTCAGCTCCAGGACGGCGGGGTCGTTGAGTTGCTCACGATCCTAAAGTTTGAACTCGACTATCACTACGACGACACAGCTGCAACCCAAATGGCAATGCTGCAAGAAACGATCGACAGGCTCGAGTTTGCGTCCAAAATCACAATTGTGGAGCCGCCACGTTGGTTTATTCCGTCGTACGAGGTCCAGTACACGTCGGATCCGCTACCAGAGGGTACCTTTGGTAATGTGTGTCGTGGATCTTACTTCAGCGGGGCCCAAGTGATTATTAAGCGAATGATGGACGACTCGGACGCAGGCCGCAAGAAGTTTATGACCGAGGCGACCATCTGGAAAGATCTGGAGCATCCGCATTTGATCCGACTGTACGGCATCTGCCACGTCAGCAAACCGACCTTTTTCGTGTGCGAGGACGCTACACGTGGCAACTTCGCTGACTACTTCAGACATGAAAACAATCGGCGATCGATGTGGCGGCTGTTTTACGAAGCTTCGCTTGGAATGGTGTTTCTTCATGGGAAGAAGATCGTGCATGGGAACCTCAAGTGCCGCAA
>JAADVF010001012.1:0-10120 GCA_023334555.1 Elongisporangium undulatum
TAACTCTTTCGCTGCCAATCGGTCCAGCAAGATGCCCAGTATCGGAGGCAATCTCAACAAAGCTCTAGTGAGGAGCATGATCCAAGCAGCTGTGGATACTCTGAGTCACATGAGCTAGTGCCTTGAGTCGCGACTCCACCCGGCACCTCACAAGATGTGCTGTTTGGGTGGTATTTGCCCGGAGGAACCTGCTTGAAGGCTCCATCGAAGCAAATGAATGAGAGCAATCCTCACCGGTGGTTTCTCTTCGTATAGTTGGCAAGGGCCGACGCAGCTTCTCATACACTGTTGTTTTTTGTCACGCTTCCAACAAAACAACAGACGCGTAATTTGACCAAGAATCCTACATCTTGATTGGCGCTTCGTTTACGTTCACCACTGACATTTGTCATCCCTGCTGGCGGCGCTTGCAGCTTCTCCTACTGGTGTCGTTATTCTTACTAAAGCCGCTGGCGACAATAGCGGAAACAGCAGCAATTTCCATACGCTCATGGTACAATATGATCGCTGACGCAAGAAGACTTATTAGCAGATCCAAATGATCACAACGTTCACGGTTATAATGGATTAGCATCAGAATTAGGCTTCGGTGAGACCAATCTGCTCCAGTATAATCCACTAAAAATGGCATGCAGACCTCAGATGATAGTTAGCCTTGTGCACCCACACTAATAGCGCTATTTTCGATATTGTCGACACAACATGTGATCGAGATTGGACGTTCAATCAAGGCCAGCGACCGTACTTGCTGTTCCACATTAATGGCCTCCAGACCAGGTTCATTTTGAAGCAGCCACTCCAGTACGTGAATTTGTTTTCCTTCGAGAACAAGGCGGACATTGATACTGATATTGCTGGCCCCGCAGTGTAGTGCAAGACAAGTCACGACTTCTAGGTGGTCCCTTCTGGGATGCATATTCATACGCACAATCAATCCCTTTATGATCCTTCTCACCACGACATGATAACCGTGGGCTTGGACCCACTGGATGAACTGCAAATCGCCAAGACCTGCTGCGTCCTTCAGCCGGAAGTCCAGTTTCACGTGGCGTTGGTGCGCATGCATCTAGTAGACGAGTTCAGAAAGTGAGCAATTCAGCGGATCTTCCATGCCAGGGATTGGACGAGCGTGCTCGTCGACTTCAAACAGCCACTAGATCACGTGCAAATGGCCAATGAACTCTGCGTTCCGAACGACGAATCGGGAGCGGATGGTGAGTTCGTCACCAGCTCAATACGTCTGTACAGCCGATCCGCGCTGAGGTCCTTACATTGTAGAAGAAGCGCGTTTCACGGAACAAGTTATTCGACTCTGTCGCAGCCAATCGGTCCATCAAACGGAGGAAACCAGCCTTCGATGCGGCCTCCAAATTCCATTTGACCGAGCAGTCCAAGAAGCTGTAGACGTTGTGAACCACATGGACCAGTGCAGCAAAGGGCGAGCTCACACGCGTTAGCACACGGTACACGATCGTATTTGTCGATTGCTTGCTCATGATCTCCGTACAGGCCACGAAAGCTGAGACTGAGGTCTCCCAGTCAGTAGAGTCCGCTGGGACAGGAGACCAACAGCACTTACGACAGTTGACTGCACAGCAGACAGCTCATATGTAACCGGTGAAGGAAGACCTGTCCGACGGCAAGTCTACGCATCCAGAAGCCTTGATGGGCGAATGAAACACAAGGAAGGCATATCACATACAGTACATGGCCATCTCTCTCTTGATTGCCGTTCTTCGTTACTCAAACCAAGCCACGACTCTTATTCCTTCTTCCGAGGAGTGCGCGAGTACATGACGTCTGAGCGCAACAGATACTTGGCTCCGGCCGTGACTTCAGCGCCTTCGTGCAGCAGACAACGGTCGCCATGGCCGTGTAGCAGCACCGCGCCTGTCTGCGGGGCCACATTGAGCACCGGATGGCCGTCCTGCGCGTCAAACTCATTGGCGTAGAAGATCGTGCTACCGCCACGCAGGTCCGAGTCGCTCTCATCGTTGAGATACACCAGCAGCGTGAACCGACTGTGGAAGCCCGTGATCGGGTCCGTATCGCTCTGGTCCACGTGGCAGCCGAAGCGCTGGCCCTGGGAGTACCGGTAGATCCGGATGGCCGGGTTCAGCCCCACGGCGTGCATGCCGTCGAACTGCTTGGGCACGTACTGCTCAACGCGCTGCCACAGCAGCTCGGCGAACGCCGGCAGCCTCAGCAAGATGCGGTCGTTGTCTCGAAACGCGTAGTACTTGGTGGCTCTCTGCGTGGCGCGCGTGAACCCTTCTTCGCGAGCGAACTGCATGACCTGCTGGCACTCGGCGCGTGTGAGGAAGTTGGCGATGGACGAGATGAGCTCCCCGTGCAGCGGTTTCACGTGCAGATCGCGGCGCAGAGGCCCGAAGCGCAGCAGCGGCGGCACGTAGTCCTCATTCTTCTCCGAGTTCTTCTGGATGCCCGAGCGCAGCAGCGCCTCCTTGGTCACGCTCTTGGCCTTGGTAGCCTTCTTGGTCTGCTTGGCCATGGCTGGGAATGGAGTAGAATTAGCTGCTAAAGGTTAGGTAGGTTTTAGAAGGCTTCTTTTAGCGCATTATTCCACCACCGAAATATACCGGTGGCAGAATCGGTATTCTGAGTTCGATGAGCCCGTCTCCATTTGCATGTCAAAACGTGAGTATAATAGGTAAACCTGTATGCGCACGTACAGGCATATAAGGGAGACGGGCTGCAGTTACTGCAACCCTGTCCCAGCCTGTCACTCTCCCGACACACATCCAAACACCCCGCACGACGCAACCTGAGAAGTGCCGCACCAGACACCACCGCCTTCAACGCTGCCCATGACCGTCCTGGGCCTGGATGAGGTTGTCTTACGAGACCTCTCGAGTTTCCATTGATTGGAAACCCCAGAACCACCAAAGGTTACACTAATCAGAACGATCTTATCAGAGACCGTAACCTGTTACTGAGAGAGGTTACGCTCTTCACTTCACAGCAGCTGACGAAAGTGCATATTGGAAACGGCACACCCCATCCTCGTGGGGCGGCCATTATCCCCTTCCCGCATACTCATCCAGCCAATCACCGCCTCGTGACGCGTGCGCGTAACGCACTGCATCAATTTTTGGAAGGGTTTGGAGCCTGAATACCGTATTTGCTCCGGCTAAGTGCGGCTGCCCCTCCTCCTTCTTTTTTGCGCGCTCTGTTGCTGCCGCAGCCCAGTGGCGCAATGGCTTCCCCACTCGGCGATCGCGCGCGGAGCGGCGGAACCGCGACGATTGCGCAATCAGAGCTCATGGGCGACGTCTCGGGCTTCGAGCATGCGGCCAAGAAGTCCTGGCAGTCCTTCTCGACCATGAAGCGCTTCGTGTGCGAGGCCTCGCGGCTCGAGTACGTCAGCTGGCGGCTCTGGTTCATGCACAAGAACAAGCAGACCCTGGCGCTGGCCCACGAGGACCACCATGGCGGCGGCGGCGGATCATCGCCCAAGCGCATCACAACGCTGCGCCACGAGGTCGCGGACGATGAGGATGTGGAGATGACCGAGAAGGAGGCTGAGGCCGAGCCGGACGACGGGTCCAGCTCCACCGAGACCGAGCACGAGCACCACTATGTGGTGCAGTGCGTCTACTGCGAGATGCACACAGCGACCTTGCGCTGCAACGGCTGCTGTCATGACGCTTACTGCGTCAACTGCTTCAAGATGATCCACAAGAAGGGCACGCTGGCCACGCACACGGCAGTCAAGGCCAAAGAGGTAGAGTACTGGTGTCTTGTTCGCATCGCTGAAGCTTACAGCTCACGGGTTTCTTATGGCTGCAGTTCGACGGCATGCGGGACATGTCGGTCTCTCGCCACTCGTCCGCATCCACGCACAAGGACCACTCGGTCCACGGCGCAGACAAGCGTGCTGCTGAGGCGTCGGAGGCTTCGGCCTCGTCCTCGGCCAAGGCCAAAGCCTGGGAGATCCAGATGGATCTGCTGCTGCAGCGACTGATGACGACCAGCATCCACACGGACGCGGACATCAGGTACGCACTCTGCTGCTGGATATGGCCGATGATGTATTGATAATGTCGCTAACAGAAACTTGGCCTGTAGTGTGCACAACATAGATAACCGCGACTCTCTGGGCACGGCTGACTCTATTGCCTCATACCAATCGGATTCGGACGAGCCGTCCAAGAGCGGAGGCGAAGGAGAGCGCAGTGAACAGGACGAGGATTGGGAGCAGCGAGCCCTGCAGCGCAACCAATCGGTCGTCTCGGCCGCTGCAGCATTGGCGGATGCTGAGCACCCGAAGCGCGCCATGTCGTTTGATTCGACCATGGACACCAGCGACCACTCGACCTCATCCAGACGAAGCCATTCGGCCTCGGCGCCAGCACTGTTTGTGCCCACGAAGAGCCGCAAGAAGGCCTCGATCTGCGCGAATTGCAACGGGAACCACATCACGATCGACTGTCCGCTGCTGGAAAGCTCGCTCAGCATGGGTCACCCGGGCGGTGCTTCTGCAGGCATGGGCGGTGGAGGCGTCGACACGGTGCTGCGCAAGTGCTTCACGACCATCCACAACGACAACATGTCGAACAGCACGCATTCGTTCCTGGGTGATGAAGTCAGTGTGCGCGGAGGCAACCATTTCGGCAAGAACGCATGGGCGCAAGGCCGGTCGCACTCTGGCTCGCCATCTACCTGGTCGTCCTTTGGCATGAGCTCCATCGTCGAGGGCCAGTCCTCAGAGACGGAAGACTCGATGCCGATTCTACCAGAGCTATCGTCCGACCAGAAGTGGGACGCTGGGTCCTGGCTCGCCTCCAGTCTTGCAACGGAACTGCCGCACGACGTGTTTGAGGCTCTGCGCAGTGACCACTCCAACGTGGAATACCAGCAGCACACCATGCAAGGCTGGGTCTATCTCAAGGAGACCGGCATGAAGTGGCGCAAGCGGTTCCTGTCACTCTACCGCAACAACCTTTGGGAATACCTGGACGACAAGCCGGCCAGTCATCCAGTCGGGTTTGTGAATCTCTCGGAGGGGTCCGTGCATTCGCATCAACGCACGACCGTGGAATTCACGTTCAAGTACTATCGGAACTCGTCACCGAACTCGCCTCGCCAGGAGTGCTGGATCCAGTGCGACTCGGAACACGACGCCGTGCGATGGCGGGAGCAACTGGCGATTGCGACCACGCTTGGCACGGATGATTTATTTGATTTATCGCCGGACAGCCCGACGGCGTCCGCGCAGCGCTTCGAGCTGGGCAAGGGCCGCTTCTCGGTCGTGACGCGAGCACGACGGAGAGGATTCACGTTGAAGGACGCGTCCACACAAGATTGCGCGCTCAAGATCATTGACAAGAACACGTTCTGGGACCTGGTGGCGCACGAGACCGAGCGAGAAGACACTGTCGTGCGTGAGATCCTGACCCAGAGTTTGTTGACTGTACGCTCTGGCGGATCCTATTGCCCTGTGATTCGCCTGCTCTCGCTGTTTGAAACGCGATCGACGCTCGTGATGGAGCTGGAACTGATGCGGGAAGGCGATCTGCACGAGGAGATCGTGTCCAATGCGGCGGTGAACGAAACACGAGCGTCGTTCTTGGTCGCCAGTCTAGTGAAAGCGATCGAGTTTTGTCATTTCAATGGCGTGGCGCATCGTGACGTGAAGCTGTCGAATCTCGCTCTGGACTACAGCTTGTGCCCCAAAGGAGAACGGTTAGTGCCATCGCTATACGCTTCTCTATCTAGGACTCTGTACTGATCTCTGCCTATGCTGTTGATAGATATTCAGTCATCAAGATGGCGGATTTCGGCATGGCGGCTTTCATCCAGAAGGACGGCATGCTCAAGGGCCGGTGTGGAACGCCTGGGTTTGTGGCCCCAGAGATCCTCACGGCCGGCAAGGGCGAAGCGTACCCCAGCACAGTCGATATGTTTTCCGCCGGCGTCGTGGCCTACACGATGCTGTGCGGCTACGAGCCGTTCTTTGGCGTGAACGACGAAGAGCTGATCCAGATGAACAAGCGCGTGGAATACGAGTTCGAAGAACCGGAGTGGTCCCGGATCTCTGACGAAGCCAAGGATCTGGTACGTGACCCTTTTTTGATGGCTGCAATGGCGTCACTAACTCAATGCGTTCATAGATCTCGCTCATGATGGAGAAGGATCCCGCCAAGCGCATCACAGCCCAGCAGGCGCTGCAGCATCCGTTCGTCCGTGACGCCAGCGTGAAGCTGGAGTCAATCCATGCACTGGCCACAGATGCGTGTGAGGTCCGGTTGCTGTAGAGCCAAACGCCACGGTGATGATCACTTATATATGTAGGATTGCGATAGATAGGCAAGCAGTCAGGCCTGTGAAATGAACACAACCGCTTCTCACTCATTCAGTGGTACCGAGTGCTTCCAAACAGCGCCTCGGCACGCTCTCGCTCGGCCTTTTCCCGCATCTCTCGCTCGCGCCGCAGTTCTTCCAGCAGCGTCTGCTTACTGGACGAGTGCTTCTTGGGCTTCTTCTGCGACTTTGGGCACTTGGTTTCTTCTTCATCGCTGCGTCCAATGCGGGGCTCTGAGCGCTGCTTGTGCTTCCGCCTTGAGCTGCGATCATGCGAAGCAGCAGCAGCCGACGAATGGCGATCTGGAGACGACGGAGGCCGCATGCTTAGCAACGGGTCCTGCTCTTCCAGCGCTCTGAAGCAGACACCGACAGATCAGTTCCTTCGCTCGTCCGTCCAGTCTGTGATATCCCGTGCTCACCTCTTGCGCTTGCGCTCCTTGCGCGTCGCTGGCGCCTCCTGCTCCTGCTGGTCGCGTGCTGGCTGGGCGTACCACGGGAGCACACCCTGGCGCTTGAGCGTCTCCTGAGGCTGTGGGGTCTTATCTCTCCGTCCATCCTTCTTCCTTGGTCGCTCGCTCTCTGCTGTGGCCTCTGGAAACAGATTCACGTGCTGCTGCTGCTGTTGCTGGACGGCGTGGGTCGCTGGGCTGTTGGCCGATTGCAGCTGCTCGATGCGTCTCTCCTGTTCAATGCGCCTCTGCTCAAGCGTGAGCTGCTCCTGCTCTTCCGCGTGCTCTCGCTCGTCCCGATACACGCGCTCGATGTTCTCTCGGCGCCACACATGCCACTTCTTGTGCCCGAGAATGCGCAGGCCGCCTCCGCCCATGACGCTGCTGCTGCGTAACCCTTTGAGAGTGGGTTATACGAAACGTAATCTTCTCATAATTAGTCTGGGCCAGACTAAATGAGGGCATGCAAGCAGCTGCCGTTATCAGGTGCCCAATGTATCATGACGGCCTTTGAGAATCCAAGGCGCGTGGTCGTCCTCATGAAGATGACTGCACAGCCGTCCGTTGGTTCTCCATGGAGCTGGAGACAGACAGAGCAAGAGAGAACGAGGGCTCTTTTTTATATGGGAGTTTGTATGGAGCCATTTCTTATTTGGCCATCCCATCGTAAATCGCCCAACCAAGAAGAAAGAGCAGCAGCTTGATGGCGGTCTCTCTATCATCACAACGCTTGCTTTCTGTACGGCTTGGACCAATGCTGCTGCTATTGTGTATGAGTACGTATCTGCTGCTTGATGCTCTCATCCTACTGCCATTAAAGCCACTTGACTTGCACAGTCTCGTCTGCTTCATCATCGGACGCCGCGGCCACAGCAGCGACAACAACCACAGGTAAGCGATCCCAGAGTGGTCAACGCTGCAGCTCCGTGCTCACACGCTCTGTGCTTTTCAGCGTTGATTGATCCACTCGCGTCACCCTCTTCTCGTGTTCTGGAAGGCGTAGGCTCGCTCAGCCGCAGCACGGACACTGCGTTCGTCTCTGCCCAAACGATAGACGAGTCGTCCAGCCAACCAGCTCATGAGAACGGCCCGGTCTTGATGATCGTATTGGTGTCGGTCGCGCTAGTCTGCGTGCTGATTGTGGCTGGATTCTTCGTAATGAAGAACCGCAAGCAGTCGGCTGGACCATCAGATAGTCCGGCGCTGTCAGCGCCTCGGCGCTTTTTCTTCATCAAGGCCGAGCCAAATCAGCCCTCGCTCCCTTCTCTGGCCGATGGGACCACGCCAACCACAGCTATGGCTCTGGATGAGATGATTGTCCCAGTGGGTTCAGGCCTGAGGGGCTCGTACGAGCGGGATATAGGCCTGGCCTGTCAGGACTCGTTCGTTCGCTTCAATGACTCCCCACGACAGAGCAGGCCGGTGCGCGCCCGAGGCAGCAGCTCATCCTTCTGGGGCTCCTTCATGAACTCCAGCTCTATCGCATCACTCAGCTCCGGTAGTTCATGTCAAGCTGTCAGTAATGATGTGCAGAGCCCACGGACAGGCTTTGAAGATCAAGTGCGGACGCCTGCTTCTCAAGAGATTGAGCTACTGGCAACACAAACCAGTACCAGATCTGTGATTGTGACCACGTTCGTGAATCGACTTCTGGGGTTCAAGCTCAAGAGAGCGGTGGTGCAGACTGACGCCACACAGTCCGAAGGATTCTTTGTCTAATAGAGAAAAAATCGTATTGGTTCCAGCTCTTCATGTACCCATTTGGTGGCCGTTAGATGGGTACATTATGGGTACATCTTGCGTCCTGTGTGGGGGGATGCAGCAGTTACATATTGAAGCTGTCACAGAAGGCGGCTATTTGAGGAGCTCGTAGCAGTTTGAATGTAGAAACGCCCAGACCTCTGTATCAAGTAGATGGCACGGGAAACGTCCCAAGTCGTGAACAGGTCCGTTGGGGCAGGACCGTGCACAATTAGAACCACGACTCCAACGCTATCTTCCACCAATCGATCGGGAAGCAGCTTCTCCTTCCAGCGCTCTAAGCCCTCTTCTTGCATTTCATTCTGCAATCTCCTCCCGCCTGAGCAAGAGCTTCCCAAGTTCTCGTCACTCCCAAGCCAAGACGGCATCGCCCACTCAAGACCCCGCTGTCACCAAGACCCAGCAAACCCAAATGGCCCAACAAGCGACTGGAGGATGGAAGTCCGGCCTCTGCGGCTGCACAGATAACTGCTGCAACCTCTGGATGGTGGCCTTCTGCCCGTGCGTGACGTTCGGCCAAATCTCCGAGCGGGTCGGCCACAACGGTTGCTGCGCCGACTGCGGATGCTGCATGAGTGGCACGTTGTACTGCTTGCTGTCCGTGGTCGGCTTAGGCTGCGTTATGCAGTGCTGCCTCCGCGACAAAGTCAGCAAGGCCACCGGCGTGCGGAGCAATGCCTGCGATGACTTTTGCATGACGATCTGCTGCGGGCCATGCGCGCTGTGCCAAATGGCCAACCAGGTCGACATCCAGAAGGACGGCTGCTCGTTCGGAGCGCCACCACGCATGGAGAGTATTCAGCGCACTTAAACCCTGCCACATGCTTCTTCAAGGCGCCCCGCACGCAGGCGCAGCGCATTCCATTTGCCATACATTAATATACTGAGGCGTTTAGCCAATCCACAACAACCATTGCGTCTCCATTGGTCTCCTCATGAGCTGAAACGGCTGCTAAACACAGCAGACAGACAGCTATTTTTGTTGATACACGCTCAGAGTGATGGACCTCAGGATGCTCTGCTAAATATGGCAAGGCGGTGTCTTGTTTGAGGCAGCGCAAATGGTCTTCAACTTGCAGATCTGGTCTACGTACATTCCATCATAGTGCTTCTCATTGGGCATCGGGCCTGTCTCCGTGGCCGGATTGCTATTTGTATCGATCGCGTTCATAGCCACCAGTGCAGCTAGCCACTGCATGTGTCCATTGAGCAATAGCGCGCTACTCGACGAAGACAGATCGCTCGATTCGTGTTACTATCATAGAAGTGGCAGTAATACGTACATAACTACAGTAGCAGAACGACCACGAGTCATGGAGCGATTTGAGCGACACTATTGACCACATGGTTGGGATGCAGGATGATAAAAGGATTACCTGATGTGGAAACAAAACAAAGTGAAAGTGACGCGATTTGACAGGTATGGACTGCGGTTTGAACAGCCATCAGCAGCATATCGCTGTCACCACGATCCCCACTGTTGTGGACCCATCGGACGATCTCAAAATTGCGACTCATAACAGCATAGCCCAGGATATCCGTTGTAGCACTAAACGGCTTGTGCTGATACATATACTGCAGCA